>JAMBLF010001287.1:0-112920 GCA_030578115.1 Leucoptera coffeella
TTTAACCATTTGAACGCTATTCGTGAGCTCTCAGGTTCGATTCCCAGTGGAGGCAGAGTTAAGAGCTACGCTTTTCTATTGCTTTCCAGTCTGGTCGTTGATTATACATGCTATATATGTATTTATCTATATATAATATGTGTATATTTCTTAAATATACGTTGACTTACCCTTAACACAAGTCTTAAATGAACTTACCAAGGGGCTAGTTAAATTGGTGTAATAACGTCCTATATTACTATTATTAAAACTACTCAGAGACTTTAGCAACACGTGATTGAGGCACTGGGGCAAGTAAGCTTTATAACTACGGAGACATTCTTTCTAAAGGTACTGAATTAAGCTTTGTAGGTACCGAGACATGCTTTAAAAAGGACCAGGTATTACATACACACATTGGAAGGTAGAATACGTTATTTTATTCATTTATTTTGTTTATGAGGCGTGTAAAACGGGTTACAATAGACTTTTGATTAAATTATATGATAAAAATGTCATGTTCTAGACTGTCCCAAAACATACACACACGGAAATTTTACTTACAGGTAGCACAGATAATATAATACTATACAGTACAGGTAGTATGCAAATTTAAACTTAAATTTTTATAGTAAGTAACAAAATCAAATAGCTTTGAACAAAATAAACTATTGCTGTAATACTTAATATAATAATTAACTAGTTAAAAACTTAATATTCTAAGTAGATAAATACGTATAAGTGAGTATATGACTGACGTATTTTTAGCCTTTTTGCCTAGAAACTTGAAGACTTAATCCGCGATCATCTTTAGTACTGTGAGAGTTTTGATCGCATTGTAAAGTGCTAGTCTGGGACTTGCCAAGAATGCTAGCAGCCGGCATGTTATAGGAGTTAAATAAGAGGACTAGGGGTTAAATTAATCTATTGAGCAATGGGCTAGCCACCTGTTACCGAGAGAGCATATCACGTCATAACTCCAATATCCATGGTAAAAAGATACTTAGGAGATATTACGAGTCTCCGAGAAACTGTCTACCCCAAAAGGGATTATAGGAGGTGAATGAATATTTATGTATGTACATGTTTTGGCATTGGTATGGAATATTGGTGAATGGTGTTGCCTTTACTATACGCCGTGAAGACTAGAAATAGGCCAGCTATAAAATAAAAAAATAAATTATTTATACCTCAGACAGATATCATAAGCGACTGATTTTTATCTTATTAGACAATTATTTTTAAATTAGACTATATAATAGGTTATATTTTAAAACATATAACTTTTATAAAATAATTTGACTATTCACAAGGAGCACGTAAATATATAAGTGCATCATTGAAATTGAGAATTGTTCGACTAAGTTGCGTTCGCATTACATATGTATTCATATATTTAAAAGTAATTTTAACATAGGTACATCTCAGATACTATGTTATATTAAAAATACTTTCTACGGGTATACATGCTACAATTAAATAATCTGTGGTAATATTAAAGGTGACCAAATAGTTATTTTCAAGGATTCTTGTTCATTTCGACAGGCATAGATATATAAACATGCCTTTATGTAAACATGTTATAGACTAAGTTTTCAATAATTATTCCAATTATGAATTTCCCACAAACATACACTTTTGTTTTATTGTGTTAACGATTAATAGATAGTTATTACTTAACAAATGATTACATATTTTAATCGCATATTTTACTTAAAAGTACGTCACCAAACTACTTATTTCGATTCAGCAGTACATATGTGTTTTTGTTAAGATAATCTATTCTTATCTGCCATATCGGATGACAATGTGTAAATTCTTTATACGTCGCATAACTAACATAGGATATCGAAAATATTCAATAGATAAGTCATAAAGATATTAGACAATAACCATTGTATTTTGAAAGTATTGATTAAGTTACGTAAAGTATTTATAGAGCCAAAGTGGACGGTAGAGTAGGATAAAATAGGCCACGTAGAACATAACATACAGATCAAATTGGAGACCTTCCCAAGGCGGGTACTCAGCGTGAAGAATAGAAGAGCATGTATGAGAAGGTTAATGGGAGTGCGTGAAGCAAGGGAGATTTGTCATGTTCGTTCTAGATAGAGATCGATAGTTTCTGCCTATCTTCTTAGGGATGTAGAGGCGTGAATATATGTATGTATGTAAGTGGCAACTTCTGTGGTTGAGTATGTAACTTATATAATATGTCCTCTGCTAGCTGGGAGACAGTAATACTTCAATTTCACAAGAGTATGAAGGGACTAGGACTAATTCATATTAAATTGGTGATATATAAGTAATTTATGATCTAGATCATATAAGTACGCCATAAAATAGTTGTGGTAAAAGTAATCTAGAACATTATTTAGTCTCCTAGATTTTATCCACCAAGTATGTATGTTAAATATCCGTAACTATATTATGTTGCTTGCATGCAATACAAATTGCTATTCAGAAATTCTCGTCCCGTCCATTTGTTATTAATTTTAAATGAACCTTGCTCCTGTATCTACTGACATTTCATTTAGTAAACAAGCCCTTTCAATAACAACACTGCAGCTGCACTAACCACATATACATACACATATAAAGGATAACAGACGGCTTTGTGGTTCTGAATATCATTATTATAATGGGAACTATCGAATTGTGCATTTCAGTTTATGCCATGGGTCAATAGAATGAATAAAATTACTAGGTACGTCAAATTATGAAAAAACTATGAAACGTTTTTTCTAAAATACACATAGTTAGATTCTGTATATGAAAACGTTTATTGCTTAGATAATATTGAAGTTTTGGCGTCACCGAAACTGACCTAGTCATAATAAATCCATTAACAAAAGTAATCACAGCAAAATGACACATATTTGTCGACAATCAGTTGTGTTAAAATATGTATGTAAAAATGATCATTCTTTTAGATAACGGCTCAAAAGTTGTTTGTATAGTCCAACCAACCTGATATCCTAAAATTGGGATCCGAAGGGGTGGGCGTCGGGCCAGGAGTCAATTCGGGTTTCAGCTTCCGAAGACCAGCTACCACGCGCGGCGCCGGCGTCTGCTCACCGACAAGCATTCCTACTGGAGCATCACAATCACACACATTTTGGACTACAACACACTAAACAGCATTTCACAACAATATTTCTTTCCGTCACAAACACAACACTGTTTGACAGATGTCACCATTTATTTGTTATTTTGTTTTGCTTCTCGGTTTTGTTTACGTCCAAATTACGTGAGTTCTGTCATGATGAAGACCCACGCGTCCATCTCTCGCGTCGTTTCCCCAACAAATGAGCATGAATGAAAGACGGTTACGATACGCTACTATGAATATTTCCCGCCACTACTTATCCCCTCCTCTATACTGTTTACTATGTGTTAGCGACATCTGTGTTAGAGTAGTAAATTTGGAACTTGGTTGTAGTGGTAGTGGCATCTATATTTGAGTTGCCTGAACTTTTTTACTTCTTGAAATTGTTCTTCATTTTTGCGATAGATGGCAGCACAAAAAATTTAATGGTAAAGTATATGATATCCGTAACATTTTAACTCTCAATTAATTAAGTTGAAAATACCTTTCCCTACATCATTACAGTCCTTGTTATTTTTATGTAATTACATTATTTATTCTGTTATAGCCTTATTTATCGAAAATAATAATATAAAATTATAATATTTAGTTTGTTTACATATACATGTATGTATTTAAATATAACATGTGATATGTTATATGAAATGTATCCTTCCAATCAATCCTTTTAGCATAACCTAGTTATTTTGTTTTCATGAAATTAGTTTCCCTAACTTTATAGATTGTGTTTGGCTAATACAACCGTAGAGCCATTATCATAAAAAAAAGAAAAATCATTTTAACTGACAAAATAAACTTTATTATAAAAATATTTTCACTATTTTACTTTATGCAGTGCGTCCTTTGAAGACGAAATAGACAGAGGTTAACGATTAGTTTCCACAGGAAGCATAATCATTAATTTATTTCGTTTTATTTTAAAATAATTTTGATACTTACAGTAATTAGTAATATAATTATTAGGCTGTCCGTAAAACAAAAATGACATGGACTTATATTATTATTACTATATGCATGGAGATTATGACTCAAAATATATGCGTTGTCCTCTAAAAACCTAAAATTATTCAATCTCTACCACTACCGTGATCATTCAGTTTTATTAATCAGCCCAAGGATTTCAAGAGAACAGATTTCTTATTTAAGATTCCTTTTCAATAATTATTGAGCCGATCCCGGCGGCACTGCAATGCCGGGCCGACCCGCGACAGGAGTGGAGCGAGCCCCTAACTACCCATCTGAGCGCAAAAATCAGTTTAATATACTGGTCCCGCAGTGCGGGAACTTTCAGATATTAAGCTGAAAAGAACAGATACTACACTTTGATCTTAGCCAAAAGGCCGAGAAGCGATACCGTGCTAAGCCAACGCAGAGTACTAATATGATAGTAATTAGAATTTAAAATCACCTTGCAACAGACCCGTAGCGATATCTCTGATAAGAAGACTAAACTAAGCACTATCAACGTTTGATAACACACTACGTCTCGTAATGTCAAGACGTTTTATGTAACTTTTACAGATGGCGCTCATCTGATTCTGCCTTTGTTCTTTAAGTATAGATGGCACTAGTTACCCCGTAATTCGAACGTAAACAAGTACATATGTATAAACATACAAATTCACGTATCTACCCTCTACTAAGTTGGTTTATTGATATAAGTGCGTTTAACAATTTTTCTGATCTCATTTACGTGTAATCAGGCATAAGACATTGAATTTTGAGATTCACCTCCAAATTTTATAGCATCAGTCTCTGCAAAGACAAGCGCTAAGAAATGTAGTGTTAATTTTTGAGGGTAAAAGTAAAAAAGAAATTTGAGTTGAAATTGTTTATTCAAGTTGAAACATTGACATAATAGGTAAGTTAGAAAACGATAATGAGCATTGAAATAATGTCGATTGACCAACTAGAAAAAACAGTCTAAATAATAAATCTTACTATCATTCGTAGATACATTAACTATAGCCATAAAACAGTAGCAATAAAAATAATAACATCTATCCATGTTTCGCAATCTGAATCTTAAAAAGTTGAAAACATCTTTTAAGGCACCATACATAACAAACTTTAAACATCATAATAAAATTGATAGATAAATTTGTCATTAAGATGTTCCTAAACTATCAACTCATAAAATTTTATAACATCTACTTATAATTTCCGTCGAAACTTTGCATAAAAGCTAGAATAACATAAATGTACGTAAAATCACACAGGATTCAATAGTAACAAGACAAAGAGATCAAACTATAATAAAAAATCGTATCTCGTACAAACATTTCAAATCATGGCACAAAATTTTAAAGTTATAAATCTAAACAGTTCATAATATTGAGCATTACACGCTTAAAACTATAGCACATACGTTTATAAAATAGTAGCCCAATATTTTAAGACATGACTACGATAGCTTAACCTAACTTATACTAGTTAAAGCTTGTTTGGAAGAGATTCATATCACAAAGAGTGAGTGCGTCACCCACCTACCACGGCCTCCAAGCTTCATCATCAGGACGGGAACCATCATCATGATCATTGGGGTGTGATTCCTCTTTCCTCAGTCTTGCCTCCTCCTGTTTTTTGAACTCCTGGTATTCGAGCATCTTCCTCTTCTTTTTGGGAGGCAAATTGTTGTATTCCACATCGAAATTCGGGGATTCTACCACAGGAATTTTCACTGGCGATGTATTTGTATTGTTCTCAACAGGCTTCTCAGATTTACTGGGTGTCCTCACTTTTCTCAAGTCCAAAGTATCGCTGTTAGGAGGCAAGTTCAGTACTGAGTAAGGGTATTGTAGCACGTTTTTATACACGTCTGATCTTGGGAAATATTTGTGTTCATTGGCCATTTCTGGCGAGGAAGCCTCTGAATTGTTAGTATCATTGCATCGTTTGTCCATGATATGCTGTCTTATCTTCCTGAGGATCGCGTCCTTAGCTTCTACCGGCACTCTGTTGAAGTAATTAAGCCTTTGCTGTCTAGCTGTGTAATATTCCGAGGGTGAATAGTGGGCAGGTTGTAGATTGTCGACCGTAGTGAGTAGACCGCCGTTTGAGAGATTTGAGTTGCTTCGTACATTCTGGAAATGTCTTTCTCCTGAGTAACCTACGTCCTCTCCATCTGATGACGACCTGTCCTGGTCACTGTAGTAATGTTGCCTATCAGAAATGTTAGAAGAGGGCGACACCGGCGGAGAGAACTGGGGTCGCTCTGGGACTTGAATGGACAGGGGTTGCGTGACTAGTCTCGACAGATGACTCATGAGATTTTGACTGACGTTTTCGTCCAAATCCGGCATTTGCATTATGAATCTGTACGCTTCGGCGGCGCATTGTCCGAAGCCCGCTTGGAATTTCTTAGCCTCTGTGGCCGAGTCCTTGTTCCTGTGTATCTTTGTGAGATGGTTCACCGTTAGTTCGAGAATGTCGGCCTTCTCAAGCTTGCTGAGGTTGTCGTCATCGATCTGCGGAAAGAGGATGAGCTTTAACAATGTGGCGGCGGTTCTCACGGTCGGAAAGGTAAACATTATCATTATAACTGTGCCACGAGACACGCCGGTCACTCCTGGGCCTTAATGGGTCTATATCCAGTTTCGCCTCGGGCAAGCGATAAGTGCCCGCTCAATACGCATGAGGACGACCGGTTCCAGATAAAAATAATCCGGCGTGTGAACGGATGATTGATCGCGCTTTAATGATGGGAGATAGATTGGTGGGCGACACTTTTTGAAAAGATATAGCCAGATATCATTTTTCAATACTTGGATCGACACTTATAGCTACTGAAATTAAGATTACTAAGTAAACTCATTCTAGTTTTACTTGTTTGTACTTAGAACGCAGCTTAAAAGCATGGTAAACATATTCTATATAAAACTTATGATAACATTAGGATATCTTACCTCCAAAGCGCTGACCATGAGGTCTTTGAGCTCATCGAGGCATCTATTGATCCTGGCTCTTCTCTTCCTCTCCAAAAGAGGTTTTGTGATCTTCTTATATTTGGCCGTTTTGGACAACGGTGCTTGTTCGTACGACATCTTAGTATCTGCAATACAAAGGTACGTTAAATAACATATTTAAAAGAATAACTAGAAGTATGATTATTCATTATGAAATATAAATCATTGAATAGGTAATTGTCGGTATCTCAATTAAGTTGAGGACTTCGAGATTTTCCAAATTCATAAAAAGATTAAAGAATTATTTGATTGTAATGGTTTGTTGATAAAGGCAATAGTAACCTATATTATTTATAATTACAGAAACTAGTGAATGACTGAGTATTATACAATTTTTCTAGATATTATAGTAAATAATTTAGTTGCCTTCAATAATTTATAAGTTCTTTTTAAAAACCACCCACATGTGGACGGGACTACGGCAACAGGCTAGAAAATGCCGACGGCTTAACACGGTAAGTCTCAGTCCTTATAAAAGTTGTTATATAAAGAAAACAATATGTTTTTGCAATATTGAAATGGTGAAATGACCGTTTTTATAATATATTAGTATTCATATAAATTTTTTTGAGTTAAGGTAATAATTTTATCACTTTATTGACAAAAATAATGAAAATTCGTGAATTATATAGCTCTTTTTATTTACAAACATAAAAACAATCAAAAAATCTTTCCCTTTAAAATACCTCATCATTAAAATTAAACTAATATTCCACATACAACCCCTATTTCACAAAACTATCCAACCCCATAACTTACAAAATCCATCCTACTACCAACTTTCCAAAATCAACTACATTAAAAAAACAAAAACCACTCACCTTAACAAAAACTGAACACTACACATTTACAAGTCCATCCAATGTTTTACGGCACGTCCGCTTCACTAGCGTTCCAGTAACTACTGAGTGAAAAAAGCCTCCGAACCCCCCTCCCCTTTTCCCCTCGGGTCCTATTGATAGCCACATGGGCGGCCCTTCGGTATGTGTTTGTGGATTGCCGATGACATTTCGAGCAGGTAGGAATATGGGAGAGATTTAATTTGAAAAGGTTGTATTAAAGGTATAGATTGGTTTCTTAGGTAGTTCCTTGAGAAGTTTCAGAGATTCTTGTAAAGTGTATTGTGAATAGCTTTATTTAGTACTATAATAAAGTTGAGTAGAATTATCAAGTCTAGAATGGGATGTAGGATCTAATGGTGTAGTTAGTGTATCTTTATTTCCGGCATGTTTAGGAGATGTCTAAATGCCTCATCCTTTCGATAGAGACTCATGAGCAATGTACTAACAACCTGTGACCAATATTTCATATAATGAAACAACAATGTAAATGTGACCCACGTCTCTAAAGTTCTGTCCACACCGGAAGGGATTGAATAACAGAAATGTATAGCTATGTATGTAAATGTTATAATTACCGCTGACCACTTACAACGTTGTTTAAGACATACATATTATGACCAACTTGTCAATTAGCGAGTATCCTTAAGCATATTAAAATATGGCCGCAAGCATTCTTCTTTTTAGTTTAAATATAAGTACTTACTTATACTTACAAGGGTAACAAGATTATAATAACAAGTATGATTATTGCTTAAGACTAAGCCTCCTAGTCAAAATTTGACACGTTCTAATTAAAATAGACGTGATCGCATTTGTATAAATTATTTATTGCTTGCTAATGCGTGTAATGTATAGTTAATGCATACGCATTACATCTGTAACAAGCAGATTAGTAATTTCCCAAAAACCTTAAATCCTTCGGTTAATTTAGCCTGTATATGTAAATTATATAACATATACTTGACGACCATTGACATGTCTATCTCCATAATTACAGATTTCGATGGTATCCTTGAATCCACTTTCAAAAATAATAAAGAATATGCATTATGTATATTCACAATGTGATTTATTTCTTAGAAAACGGGCAAGTCGGCAGCTGGTTACATTATATAGTACCAGACTTGGAGACTTATTGTATGACAGAAGAAATAAGATGTCATGTTATTCAAGTAAAGCCAAGTACACACTCACAGATTTGGTTAATTGAACACTAAGTGGACGGCATACGATCCATATTATAACGCGACCATCGACAAATATAAGCGGACGGCGACTTGATCTAAATATTGGTATTGTACAAGTAAAAGTTATTTTGGATGTCGCTTTAAAGTTATGACTCAAAATTTTCTCAAAATACCAAAACATGACGCAATTTAATATTTCATTATTTAGAGCAAAAATATATTTTTTCCATAACATTATTATTATTTACTGTTAGCTAAAACGTTTGCTTGTATTGACACTAGTAAAAAATGTAAAATACATAAAAAGAAAAGTATCAATAAATATTCATCTAGCAGTTAATGGTTGACGACGAAAAGATAGCGAATGAATACAGCCTGCGGTCATATCACCTCCCCAGTCATTAGAGAATTATAAAAAAATATGTATGTATAGTAAACTCGTTTACATTGACGAACGAATGGTTTGACGCATCAATACTGCCGTATTTGATGATTCATTCCCTTTTTCCTTTTGAATGAATCATACTCCTAATACGCGACAACAACTACGTGTTACATTTAAAAAGGGATGATACCGAAATTTGGATATAAATGCACAATATTACAGTAAACATTATTTAGGTTATTACTCATACAATGTAAGTATTTTACATGCAGTATAACTATCGACAGGTTGCATAAAGACACAAAACCCGTTCACGACCCTTGCGGGGTAGTCAGAGGTACAGGTTTCCAATATCCGCAATTGCAAATATTCGAACCCACCTCGAACCCACGTGTTGCTCAGATAGTCAGTCACAATGTGACAGGTAGTAAGCCATGTCGCCATAAACAAGCATTGGACTGTTCGGGGAACAGGTAAGATTCTTCACCATGTTTTCCCTTACCGTCGTATTCAGTACAATTTTGTTAGCTTAGTAATTTTATTTAAACTTATTAAACAACAAATTTCAACTAAAGATTCGTTCTTCGTGTATAGTTAACTAGATCACGACTATTGTGCATTCATACGCTTTCTTTTACATATACTTAAGTATTTCTTAAGAGAGATAATAATTTATAGTTGTGAACGACGCCACATTAGATTTGCCCGTATTTTACACTAGCTATTACATTCGGTACTGATTTTATAAGATGTGGGTTCGAGGTGGGTATATAATCACCGGAAATGATGGACAGAAATACACCAACGAAATTTTCATCACATTTATTCTATTCTAAAAAAGCAAACATTAAAACAACACCAAATATCTGTGATACCTAAACTATAAACAACCTATCACCTGATACACTATGATAAATATTAAAGGAATTAATAATAAATAACTCTTAAAACAGTTTCATTATCGCCTCTTATGTACCAACAAGGTATCATCTACTTACATAGTATCCAAGCAATTAATTAATCGCTATAAGCCCATGCTTGAACGCTCCCATTAAAATGATAGCAGGGCAAAGCGAAACGTGTGGGCGGTTTGTTTATCGGAGCGCGGCACGCGTGGGAATCGAACCTGAGACGCCTCTCTCACGCACCACCATCCGGCCGAGACAGCGCGACGGGCATAAGCCTCAATGGTAGTTAACGAACGATATAATGTCCCGTGCTAGTCTGGGATGTAAAAAGAATGATAATTAAAAGCCGCTCTTTCCTTCTAAAAGGCGACAAAGGGACTTACTCTCAGATTTGGTAAATGGAATGTATTGGGCAAAGGGATAGCAACCTAACATCAATGTTCCATATGACCTCGCACGCCCACTATTAATGTTATAATGTGACCTAGGACATATTCTATATCAAAGGTTCTGTCCACCCCGAAATGGATATAATATATTCACCTCTTGTAATTATGTATTATGATGTTGTCTCCGAGGTTCTGTCTTTTCTGACAGGAATAAAGGACATAAATTTATATCTGGGTAACATTTCAAATAACGTGACATTACGTAAGGGATAATCTAATAGAAATATAGTCTATTACTGCTAGTAAACCTATTGTGAGGAAACCTACTTATTGCCTGTACAGGTAATAGTGCATGTAAATGGCGACACGGCTTACCACGTGGCACATTGAATACTGTTGTTCTAGTCAACAAGTTTGGTCATAGAATTACGACCACCGCAGTTGCAGAGTTGGTCACGTGAACTCCTGACTACTCCGCAAGGGTTCATGGTCGTAAAAGTGTTTGAATTGTTTGTAAATTTATAGAATAGTTGCTAGATCATGTCATAGAAATTCCATATTGTACACCACTTTAATAGTATCAAAAGTTACTCTATATTTTTATGAGGGATAAAATTACTTTAGGTATGTATAAAAAAATCTACCTATATGGTAAGAATAGAAAACACCTGACCTTGGTTTAATTATCGCCACTACTGATTTCAATTTCATTGTATATAATCTATGGACTTTATCACCAAAATATACAAAATCATAATAAAATTGAGAAGAATTATATTTTACCAAATTTTTGTATAAAAATATACCCTATACTAAAAAAAATATACTAAAGCCATATAACATATTAACTAAATATACATGGATTTAAAATACAAACTTTTATTGACAGTTACTACCGGAGCAGCTTTTATTAGTCACTTATACAGTAGGTAATACAAAAATTATCTGAAACACATGAACAGAATTTCACATAAATTCCTCACAGACTTCTAGTATTTAGACAAATCCTGGCATCATATAAATATTGAGAACGTAGAAACCTTATGTAACAATGGTAAATCCTCGTTTAATGAACCTAAGGTATCTAAAAAAGCTACTAAGAGCTAACCACTACGATGGTATCAAACCAACTAGACTATGGCACTTAACCAGCAGGAAAATATTCTACCAAATCCTCAAAGACGGCAAGAAATGGAATGAGGAGATATCTAAGCCGAAAGGACTACTTATAGCATCAATGAATATCAGTTGCATATTAACGTATGCTTATTTGAATGACTTGTTTACGCCCGAACCTATAGAGAAAACTCCGGAAGGTATTGCTAAAAAACATAGGTTGGAAATGTGCAAGATAAAAGAACCCTTCTGCCTTGAAGATAAAGATCAAACTTGCACCTTTGCCGAAGAAGAGGAACAAGATAATGGTTGTGAGTTTGAATCGACTATTCCAATAGAAAGTGACTTCGATGATAAATGCCCAGAAGAGAACATTGGTGATATAGACCCAGAAGTAAAGGGTGAAGTAGAAGCTTGTGGTAAAAATCCTGAATTTGGATCAGTGTCTGTAGTGCCAGCTGATCAGTACAAGCTACCTTTGCCAGGATTTGACCAGGTACGGGACAAACCAAGGCGTTCTTTTGATGATATTGTTTGCACTGGCAAAGTTGAGGCACCGCCAGTGGATAAGACAGAATAATAAAATATATGGATTACCTAAAAGTTTCTGTAAGTTAAAATCGTTGTGTATTTACAAACTATTTATAATAAATGAGTATTTGTTACAAATATTGCTTCTTTATTTTCTCCTGTATGTAAATTGAGGTTTTAAAAATAAAAACACTATATTTGATCAAAGAAAACTTTTCACTACATGTAGCAGACGTGAAAATCAATATAATGTAACAACATAAAGTTACTTAGATTAACGTACTTAGATCCATTGATAATTACCCTTAGAAAAGTTACATTAAACATGGTGGTCTTAGAATCTTCTCTTCCCAATATACATAACGGTTGCATAAAACAATTAAAATAATTCCTTCGACAGCAACATCAACGAGGCGAATTAATTGATTTGCACCATAACATTTTCCTAACATTACCTACGATGTATTCGTTATACAATCGATACAGTATCGAAAATCGATTCGTCATGATGTATTAATCTGATCGCCAGTCCAACTATTGACTATCTATCCCAGTTAGCTTTAATGACCAGTGGTAATTCTGCCCAATACTCGTGTGAGACTTAAGCGCGAGTTACATCATCCGGAACTTAGATTTAACTTCGAATTAGGTGAGTGTCTGTAAGTATTTATAGATAGTGTAGATTATATGGAGAAATAAAGTTATATAATTTGTGCACGAACATTAGTAAATAAATATACTTTACAGTGACTACAACATTTAAAAAAAAGTAATTAGACGTAAATGAAGATCTTGTGTCTCCTTACATAATAAGTTATTATGTACTTGTGTATTTGATTTCCATTTTTAGATCAAAATCATATTTCCAAGGTACCTATATCTTCCTACATACATACTATTTCTAATTGCAAGGCACTTAATTTATGCTTTAAATTAACTTTATATCTCAAAGTGAATAACTCGTAAATTCATATTATAGGCAATCTGTTTGCCAATTTCATTTATATCTCACTTTATTTCCTGGAGATTCAGGCTTATGTAACCAGCGCTTTACAGACCAAGCCAATGATACCAATAAAGTTAGTAAAACTAGTTCTTGCAGACGGCACCCGCGCGATGAGTAATTGAGAAGTAATCTTCGAGACTTTTACCTACTACCGATAGTAGAAAAAGGTCTTTTGAAGTTAAAAATCAATATATATGTTGTGTATTTGCTTGAGTCATTGAATATGGCCTATTCTTTTACATGAATATATGTGAATACGGGTACATTTATGATTGGAAAGTAATGAATAGAAAGAGTGTTAACTGTAAACTTAAAACGATATCTGAAATTCTTTAGTTAGTCTGAATTTTATTTCGAACACATTTATGACAAAGAAATTTGTTCGAACACTATTATTAAATAATATATTTACGAAATGCATCGAATACTAATTGTCAGTGCTTGTAAATGGCGACATGGCTTACCACGTTTCACATTGAATACTGACTATCTGGTCAACACTTGGGTTCGAGGTGGCCATAGAATTACTACCTCTGCGATTGCGGACATTGATACCTGATCCTCTGACCCCGTAAAGGTTAATGGTCGTAAACGCATGTGTCTTTTTGTTATTATATACCTATATACATATTATGTTATGTTACGATTATGATTCCCATCAGAGCATACACAATTTTAGTATCTCCGCAGACGACAAATAACCATGTACATATAACTTTAAAAGTCACATTAACCCTCAAACTCTTCCCAAGCTCCCACGAAACCTCCATCTAAATTCAGAAGAGGTAATTGCAAAATAAGTATTCTCAAAGGTCATCAACTCATCGCTCGTTGAGTCATTATGTGGGTGGGTTATTAGCACGAGACCATCCGAAAGCTTTGCATGCTGCGAGCTATTCAACGGTGAAATATGGACGTGACTCCTCCGGTTTGCACAAAGAGTTACTAGTTACCTAATTCAAGTTTGAGTTTTGCTATTTGCGATTAAGAAAACTTACATGTGGCTATGGACTTAACTTTATTAATGGCTTAAATTGTTTTCTTATTGTTAATTGCAGTAACATGTCAACTGTTTTGAATTGTATACTGTCTTTAAATCCAGGAATGAGAATTCTCCTCATCCTAAAAATACAGGGCTCAGCCCTATCTTAGGGAGTAGTGTATTAATACTATAAATTGATGGTTTTTGTTTGTACTGCATAGTTAGTTATAGTAAATGCGTATATACAATGTTTTAAGAATAAATATATAAAATATTATAGTATATCTTTGGTATGGTATGCTATATTATAAACATAGTATATACATCGGTTATACTAACTGTATATGTATTGACTTATGACTTTAAAGAACATGATTAGTTTAGTATGCCATTATATTTTAATCATAGTACATACCTGTCTTTCTGGTATTGCTTTCAAGGGCATTGATTCTATAGGGCAATAGGAGATAGTTACCCCTAGAAGTTTCAACTAAAACAAGCGAAACTTTGTTCGAGACGAGTATTTAAAATTCAGGCCCATCTAACACGAATAATATTGTTAGACTATTTACGAAATATTCGACACGCAAAAGTATGATTATGAATTTGAAAGTACTTAAATGACCATTCATAATAGGAACTGGAATTTTCAAATCATTGAATTTATCATAATTACAAACGCCATTTAGTATTTTATACTATCTAAGAAAATACTTAAGTAAGTCACGGGATTCATAAATACATGCGAAATTACACTGTTTTTACCATAAAAATTTTCAGCTTTGATATGCAAATTTGAAACCTACATATTTATGAGAGTTAAAATTGAATAAGTATGTGAAGGAATTACCGACTTGTCACTATGATTTTTCGCTATTCTTTGAAACGTAGTCTCTGAATAAACCTTCGCAGTATCTTCGGTGGTCAATGAAACATTAACTGTATTAAATATTGAATATATAAATAAAGCATGTATATTGAATAATTATTTTCTTTTTCTAGGTTGTTTTCCTACCAGTACATGGTTATCTAAAGGTGCTCAGACTGAGCCAAGTGATCAGTCGAAATTCGCTGCGCCCGGAAACGTAATCGTGAGAACGGGAGGCTAGCAGCTTTCTCAATAAAATAAAATAAACTTGATATAATTGCCCTCGTGCTGTTTATAACGCCGAGCGCGCCATCTATCGTTTTTATTGATTTATTTTGTTGGCTGCTTTTATTTAACGGGACTTTGGTACATCGTCGCATAAGTAATTAGAAAAGTTTTATTTTAGTAGCCGATATTATATTACCGCTAGATATTCATGCCTCTACGTCCTCAAAGGGATAAGTAGAGAACGATCCTGCCAAATCTCTCTTATTTCATTCACACCGTTTAACTTTCTCATGTATGCTATTGGGTTCGTCATGCTACGTACACCCGCCTTATAACCTTTTCGTACTTTATATAAAGGAGTTTAGTTAGAATAATAGTGTATAGCACTAAACAGAACACGATAAAAAACTACAAAACTTTAAGTAATATCTGAGACTGACAGTAATATCCATGCATTCTATCTTACTTATGAATTAACTAATAATCAGAGGATAGCCAGTCACAATAATTGTACCTGACTATTTATCCATGTATAAATAGGTGAAATCTCTTCACCACAATCTCTCTCGTCTTACAGTACCCTGTAAACAGCTAACTGTACCGCCGACCGCACTTAAGTAGTCAGTCACAAAAATCACACGGCCACCAATGAATTCATCGTGAATTCCCAGACATTCCGAATAACTCGATACTTTATCATCGGAGAATCGATTCAACAAATCGATGCTCGTGTAAGACGGTAGGAGGTCGAGGGACTGGCATGCAAATGACGGGCGGACTCCTTCGAGAAAATGTCACCTTTATTAGCTGGTGATAAGGTTGGTTTTGTCGCTCTTTTTGGATTGTACTGTAAGGGTGTACTTACACTTAAGAACTTTTACGAATAGCGGATTGCTCTATGTGACGTGTAACTCCTCAGTTAATATTAATATCATCTTTATTGAGATTTTCAAATAAATTAGATACAATTTTAACATACCATAAAAGTAATAAACAATAAATGGATAACTAGGTTAGAGGTTACTTTAGTAAGTATTATGTACTCAGTTTTTGAAAAGTGGATAGATTAGTGTATTTTTTTATATTATGTAGAAAACTAGCAACAACGCAAACGCAAGCATTTATTTTGCACATATAATAAAGTTCATTCATATTATGACCATAACCCTTTTGGGGTTCAAAGGTTTAAGTGTCATTTTTCGTAACTCAACACCTATGATAATAAGTAAGTAGTTCATTGTCGTTGACAAATACAAAATAAAACCGCCATTCACAAATACTAAATATTACTCATCCAAAGGATGATGTCCTTACCGTGAGCATCTAAGAAGAAGGCTTCCATTTAAACACTGAATCATCTATCTTGCAATCTGATCTGACTAGTTAACTGTTTTAATTTGTTCCTTAACAAAGCTCTTGTTTGATTTTATAACTATTGTATAACACCTCGTTTCAGGTCACTGACACTAGTAGCAAAACCCTAAGACCTAATAAATCCAAATATTTGGGACTCTTATAGAAAAATCACATAGCAACAGTGTCAAACAATCCCATCCATTTTATTTCCTTTCACCTCGTATTAAGCCCCTTACAAAGAGCTATAGACTAGTTCAATCTATGCTCCAGTGTGACGTCGTCCTAACACGGAGTCGGCCCCGGCAAGGCGTCTGGCAAGCGACGACCGTGGGAAAATCATCGCCGCGGGCGCTCGCTGTTCGCGCCATTCCGATACAGTTCGATTGCTTTTGTTCAATACTATCGAAGCGGCTTTGCTGTGTTCGAGTACTTACTTACTGTTGTGAGGGTTAGGATTGTATGAGGAGAGTACTCTAAGTTTTAAAGGCAGTGTTTTAATATGGTTTTCTTGTTAAAATCTGAATATCATTTAATTATGACGTAACTTAACCCGTAACATTGAATGATTTTGGGTAAAACATTGGTTTTGAATGATACAGATTATATAAAGACTGATAGAGTTATTTAATATCTGACTACTTGATTACATTATAAGATGTTTGTAATATGCATATATCTCGAAAAATATACAATCATCTCTTTACAGTAGGTTTGTTTTAAAATCAGCCGTAGTATCTGCTATTATGTACTTAGAAAATCATAATGGAGAAATCTGTCCATAAATATTCGGTTCGATATTTAACGAACACGGTGTTAGTGCAGTAAAACCTTTCTAAACAAAAACCTTCAGACCGCTGTAAAGAATCTGATTACTCTTTCATGCGTAATTATTCATTATTATTATTTCGATAATATAATTATAATTCGATATAATTTAGTTTTAATTCCATATTAGGATCATATAACTCGTTCTAATTGTATGCCGATTCGCTCATCAGCATTGCCAATAACGAACGATGCCTGCATCGGATTGCACATTTGATTTGATCGATTTCCAGTGTATCGAATTGACCAATTTTGTACGTCACGGTACGACGCCCAACACTAGTTTGGTTAATTGAAATTGGCAAGGAGATGCCAGGTAGTTTCAATGGTTTGGTATTGAAATGAGGATGACTAAGAAAAGAAATAATTAAGAAAGCGTTATGTAGTTGTCCTAGTAAACGTGTAACGCAAGGCGACATGATGAAAACGGGTAGAAAGTATTAATTATTTACTATATGTAAACTGAAAATGGCTGGTCAAGATCAGGAGAACGAAATCAATATGCTTATCAGCGATGTTATAATTTTATCAGTGTTTAATTTATAGTCAAGAACTGTTTTATTCATACCCGAAACTTAAGCCACTACTCTAGGATGGTTATTAATAGTCTAAATTTCGGCGTAAAGAACAAAAGAGCATGCATCAGCAAGTTAGTAACTGCGAGTAATGCACGATAGTTTTGTTGACTGGGTTTAGTTTAGTTTAGTTTTGTTGACTGGGTAGCTACATCGATGTAGTTCATCGATGTAGCTACCCAGTCCCTACCTATTCCATTGTCTATAATACGTCCCAACTTACCACCACTTAAACTCTTTTCCAAGCCAATCCCCTAGATGTCGCAAGCCTAGTTCCGTCCAGTTTTTGTTACGTCAGCCGCCATTACTCAACCACTGCCGCCGTGTCCCAACAAAACAAAGAAGGAAAATGAATGAAAAGAAAACAGTTTCATCCAATGCAAAAGCCTGAAGTACCGTGACGATCGCCGGCTGAGTTTTTAAGTGAATTCTTGTAACTTACCGTTTAGTAATTGGTGCCTTGCGCCATCTGATGTGACGATGGAGTAATAAGTAAGTTTGGAAGTGCACTGTGAAGTAATTGGACAACGAGGCCGAAATGGCTCGCCGCAGTTAGCTATGTGGATAGAAATGCAAGAGGCAGACGTTTGGCAGTGGACTCAGTATATAATGAAGAAGAAGCATTGTAAACTATCACATATCTCTGATACAATTCATTTTCACAACTCCGTTTGTTAACGATGTTGTTGAAGATGACCAACGGCATATTCATGTTGAAGTTCAGTTGTCCCCCAAAAATAGAGAAGAACATTTGAGTTCTAGTAATAAAAGCATTCTTTCAAAGTCAAGTTATTGCTAACATACTACTACAACGCCATAACACTCAACACCTGCAAGTCTCATACAGAAGCAAAGAATCCGATTTATCAATTATTTAAATCCCAAAACACATAGATAGAGAGCTATAGAATTTATGTATAGATATCTCTACAGAGTTTTTCGGCTTCTAATGGCGATTTCACTGAACACTAGTCGAGTGATTGCAGCCAGTCGTGTTGTAAATCTCCGGTTAGCATGCCACCGCTATTACCCATCCGGTTCTCACAGATTTGAAACCACGAAGACAAAGCAGTCTAAATATTGAGTAAATACTCAAAGGAAATCGTATTATAATAACAACAATCTAAATGATACTTATTTTAACATTAAATACAGTAGGTAGCATCAAATTTGGAAGTTACTTTTCTATAGATTTTAAGTTAATTCACGTAATTAATAGTTTTAGTTCGTTTTTATTTAAGTTATTAAAAGAAATGTGGAATTTCTATTCACGATATTAATTATCTCAGTATAGTTAACGCTGTTCATTAAATTCTTGACATAATAAAAAATAAATTGAAATAATTGAAATAATAAATTGGCGGTCGGTAATGTTTCTAAATGAGTATAATGTAATAATATGCAGATTATTACTCGTACAATCAAAAAGTGCAAACCCAAATGTTACCATCGCTATCTCTATACCCTCCTATCAAGCTACTGGGAGTCTCGATTTAGTTAAAAGGCCACCACTTCTCTAATAACTGTGTTTGTCTTATTAGTCGAACTCGTGTATCCAAATTGTGGTAATCATAGGATTTCACTGGATCAGGGGGCCGATTCTCCATTTCAATATAGTCCACTACAACTTATTACAGCTTTAGTTAGACTTTTAAGACTATTATTATTAAATACATAAAGTTGTTTTTTAAATGTATAAATGAGTGCTTTGGTTATTGTATAATTAGATATTTCTGGACCTATTCGTGTTTCGTATAAATTTCGATATGGAAATATCTTTAAAACAACATTTCCTCGGAATAGTATAAATGACTTATTAAACACTGAACACGTTTGCTAATACTATCACAGAATTACTTAACTAATCTTCTATCTATAACTCACATTAAGTACCCTCTAAAGCCCAATCTTAATCCCAGTTCAATCTCAGTCCCATCACAACTCTCGCCAGAATAGCTCCACCTTCCCAAGTT
The DNA here is from genome assembly GCA_030578115.1 of Leucoptera coffeella. Classification (NCBI taxonomy): domain Eukaryota; kingdom Metazoa; phylum Arthropoda; class Insecta; order Lepidoptera; family Lyonetiidae; genus Leucoptera; species Leucoptera coffeella. The sequence goes on from JAMBLF010001287.1 coordinate 20,225, forward strand.
TAGTTCTCACGGCGATGCACGCACGGCCACGCCGAACCAATTACGCATGAAGGAGGCTAATTTCGAAGTACTGCGGTCACGGGGCAAAAAATGTTGGTTAAGTTGTGATTAAGCTACTTAGGAACTCGTGTTCTCAAGGAGGTTATGGCTGGTTACATGGTCGTGTCAGGTGAAAAGGTTGGAAGGGGGAAGAGTTATAGGGAGGTAGTCAGATTCAGCTGGAGTGTAGGAGAGTCTTAGAATAACAGATTCTTAAGTGAAGTCCAGTTTAGGAATAAGCTGACAGTTTAAATAAGAAGTTCTCCAAAAGTAAAAATAAAATAACAAAGTTTATAATCTAATTGATTATTAGTTTGATTGTTGTTGTTAAAAAATGAATATTTTATTCTCTATCACACAAAATTATTATACATTCATTTCCTTATTCAATTTTACCTTAAATATTGGTTGGCATTAATATTTTTGTATTAAACAAATATATATTTAGCATTGTATCATAAGTCCGCTCTATATTAACTAATTTTTTATACTTATCTACCTCATTAAATGCTAACCTTGCTTAGAAATTATTCGAATATATTATGTCGAAATATAATTACAAAAATTCAATCAATAACCTTCATACATTTGATTTGAATGTTCTTCACTCATATACTCTTAGTTACGTACACATCATTCCAATTTCGACCAATAGTATTCAATGTTGATACTACTTGATACTCGCACAATCTTATACATACTTGGTTAACGTTTAAAAACATTAGCAACCATCATATGAATGGCATGGTTATGACAATATTTAAAAATTCATTTCCTTTTAGGCATTGTTATTTCAATTGTTTCACCACGAGTGTGTTACCTACGATTCCTGTGTACATTACTTATGAGTACTACTTTAATTACTCCATACGGAATACGTATTATATATACCTAGGTTCTTGAGAAATACTCATACATTTATTATATACAAAACCATCACCCAATAGATATCATATTATTATACTACTACGACGTCCCGGGAAGAACGGAAGGTAGTAAGCATTATTTTTACGTCCCAGAGAGCACGGGACATGTTATATGCTATGGCATATATTGGGCGATAGACTGTCACCAATGTTTCATATGACATCACAATCGCAATATTCATCCACAATATTCGTCGACCTCTAAAGGGATTAGAGGACGTAAATGTATATATTATATTATTTACTAATACTATTTTTCTAATAAATTGCATAGTAAGTATCTAGAATAGGAAACGCTACTAATGAAAAAAAAATTTGACACTTTTATTTGCATGCTCACGTGTGCAATAGCTTTATCTAACCCTTTTGGTATAGACAGATGCTTGAGTGACATAATGACGAAGTTCTATGGCATTAAATTATATTATATTATTAAAGTATACATTTTTTTTTTGGATAGTCATTACCCAAATGTTGAGGCGATACTGAGAATACCTTTCTTCTGTTCAGCTCGAAAATGTCTCGTAATTCTACAAAGAATGGGTGCAGTGTAGTTTCGTTTGTATTTACTAATCTAATTAGCAGTAGAATATTGTGACCAAAATATTATTTGATGAATCAGGTTCTATCTATGGATAAGAACTAATTGCCATTCTGTTTCCGGTGATGAACATAATATTATCTGTCTCATAGATTACTGACTATCCAATAAAACATCGAATTCAAGTGACCAAATACCCATACATTAACGACAACTGCCGTAGTCACTGGAACCTATGATATCATACTTATTATGAATAAACTTGGATAACTTTTAGACTGACTAACTTAATAGGTTTCTTCGATATTTTTAAATTGGTTACTAGCTTTAATGATCCTAGATTTCGGCAATATAATGTAAAATAGACTTTATATTAATATGTAGTGTTATTTTGCAGAACAAGTTTGTGTTATCCTACCTAAGTTATGCAGATTAATAATGCCTAATTTGAATTTGCTTAATAGTGTCAGAAAGCGTGAGAACGATATTTCGTTCGAGATAAAGGTCGGATAAAAGAGAGCTTTGAATAAATTTTCTTGGGGACTCTTTTATGTCTCGCCGCTGTGTTTTAGGAAATTTATAAGTATTTTGACTTGCTTATTGGAGTGTATAAGTAGTCTTATCTGAGATTAAGATTATTAGTGATGATAATGAGTGTTGATGAGTATCAAGTAGGTGAAGAGTTTAAGTATATAAGTTCAGTGTGCTGAATAAAATAGGATATAGTTGTGTTTGTACTACGGTTTTAGTGCCATGAATTAGCAAACAAGAATTGTTGTCACGTTATAAAGAAGTAAAACAAAAAGTGCGGTAATGGATATGAATAAAATAGAACAAGTTGGTTATTGAGCACCAGTTTTTATTATGAACAAAAAGCGGCTTCTTTCTTTTTTATGAGATATTGTAACTTATGGTATTTGTACCTATTCTACATCTAAATCAGTATATCACAGTTTGATCTTAGTGGCTAAGTAAACGGTGTGAGATAATAACGAAACTACAACATTAAGTGGAAGCCCTGTCGCAATCAGGATTCACAATGACAGTTCACGAATGATCAAAAACACCTTATTTATTAATTAAATTAGAAGAGAGAACATGTGATCAACATAATAAGCAAGAAGTAACAAACAACATGCAACACAGGGTTCTAGGAACGAGTAACAATATATCACACACTTAGCACGAGGAGGTCCTCGGAGGCCGGCGAGGTCACCAGGGCCTCCAGACGCAGTGGGCGGAGTCGCCGTCGGAGGCGGGGCTGTGCGGCGGCGAGGGCGGGGCGTAGGCGCGCTTCTCCAGCCGCGTCTCCGGCTCCTGGTCCGAGGGCCTCTTGAGGAACCGGGGCTCCGGCATCTGCCTCGGGGGCTGCGGCGCCGCGTGCACCGGCGTGGGCCGCGCCACCCCTTGCGCCACCACCGGCTGCGGCTGCACCACTTGGGGGTTCTCCAGGCGCTTGATGCAGCTGCCCAGGTGCTGCAGCAGCCTCGCTCCAGCTTGAGGGTCGACTGGGCCTTGTCTCTGCATCGCGTTCGCTGCTAACGTAGCGTTGGCTATGAACTGGGACACCTCGGAGGCGCACTGTGTGAATCCGGCGCGAAATCTCTCCGCGTAAGACATTTCGGGTTTGAGTACGAGCTGTCCTCTCCGCTTGAGGCTGTGCAGGTGGCGCACCGTCAGCTCGAGGATGTCGGCCTTCTCCAGCTTGGAGACGTTCTCTCCCTCGGCCTGCAGCGCGGTGACCATGAGGTCCTTGAGCTCGTCCAGGCAGCGGTTGATGCGGGCGCGCCTCTTGCGCTCCAGCATGGGCTTCATCACCTTCCGGTACTGGTAGGTGCGGGAGACGGGCTCCTCGTCGCCGTGCGCGATGGGCGGGTGGAACACGTGAGCGGGGGACATGTTGCGCCCGGGGAGGATCATAGCGGTCACCATGCGCGCGCCACGGCGGTCGCTGATCAAGTGGCGCGAGCGCTCATAGACCTACTGCTTTTATGTGCCCTACGGCGATTGTGAGCAAACGGATCTGATAATGCAGGGGTGCCACTTTTGTGCTCGCCTAAATAGATTTGAAACAATAATAAAGGTATAATAGATTTTATGGCTTGTAAAAAATATTTTAGAATTAAGAATTCTTGTACTTTAAATATTATTTTTCTGCTAAATGATTCAATTTTTAATACAAAGAAAATTGTTTAAATAGAATTCGTCTTGTTCTGAAAATTCATCACTATCATACTTTATATATTAGGAAACTTTAGAGATGAAAGTTTTAAAATACCTACTTACCTAGGTAGGTAAGAAGATTAAGTGGATAGGAAGAAGAAGATTATTCTTTCTGAGATAAATACTACTTTGATGTAATTTAAATATAGTGTAGTATCAGCATGTTCTGGTTTGAAATATTTTTGCAATGATGTGTCCTGAATTTCGGTACTATAGGAATGTTTACTACGGTTGTAAAATTATAATACTAGGGTGAGTCACTGGAGTATTTTACAGCCAACTCATTTGAACACAAATCCATACTATTGTTTATGACTTAAAATCTTTGGCCAATATTATCACATGCCCACAAAAAACACTATTATTATTATTCCTAACTTTCTTCAAAGCTGTAGGGACTAACAGCTGTTCCTTAGGGTCCCAGCTGACTGTCACCTGGCCAGCACACTTTCCCACGCTCCCCCAGCGCTAAAGGGGACTGGGGTCTACGCCACTGTCTTGCGCCCCTCAGAAGACTTAATGACGTCAGGCGACGACGCGACGCGACGCCATTGTTGTTTCTTGCGTAGACTCGTGGCGTTTCCATAAGCTGTGACTAGGTATAGTCGTTTTTTTATACATTTGTAATCCTAGTTGCTTTTTAAATGTCTGGATTTTTCTATAGAATAGACTTGTTGGTCAATGTTCATAATTTTCTTGATTTTAATGGCACGTACATATATGTACCAATAATACCTAATTTTATGAATAATTTATTTAGAAAATAAAATTATAAAAAAAAAAATTTCGGTACGTCTAAATTTAAATATAACAACACCATATATAAATATATGAGTAATTAAATAAACGTCCCCGCATAATCAGATACTTCATCTTAAGTTTACTACAATATTTTATAATCAACTTAATATAAACCCCTCTTCATCAAACCTTCCACAATCCACAACAATTTATTTAATAAATCCCGCTTGCACAACCCTAGCCACAAAGCTCAGCGACAAGCTATACCTCTTTGCTACGCGTTGCCGCCTCACACTCAATCCACTCCGTGTGATAAAGTGCATGTCACAGCACCTTAACACCGAGGCTTCTGTCCTACATTAAACTGTTAACTCAATAGTGTAGTGCAAAGTCGAATATGACGTATATTGTAACCAGATTCGCGAACGTGACGTTTGTGTGGCGGCGAATCTTAAAGATTAGAAACCTGAGAGATTTTAAAGAATATATTGATTGTTTACTAGATTGGCTAGGCGACTAGGGTATGAAACGGTTATTAGTAGGTTTCATCTGTAAGACAAACTTTGCTGAGTGTTGAGGTTATAATGGTATAGAGAGCCCATCGTTGTTACTTTAAGGCATTTTCTAACCAATTTACATGCTAAAAGTTAGTTCAAATTTGTATCTCTAAAATTCGATTCTTACATTGATTATATATTATATTACTTGAATCTCTTACGTGGTGGACCTTTGGAAGTTTGGAAGACCAAAGCTGTCAAAATTATATAAAAATTAGATTTGAGAAATTTATAATCTGATTTTTATCGTATCGCTATGAAAATTTGACACATTGTAAGTTCTACATTGACACTCAGGAGATTTTAGCATGGTATCACTCTGATTTGAAAGTGTTCCGTTTCTGCATACATTTGTGATATCATCTATCAATTCTATGCTATTTGTTTTCTTTTTATACGAGACAGAGAAAACTGTTCTAGCCAAAACTAGTTATTTTCTTGAAGATATAGATAACTACTCTGAAGTATTTGCTATGAATATATATCTCATGTTATATATGGACAAGAGATTAACTATTATCGGATATTACAAATCAGTCAGTCTTTGATCAGCTTGTTGAAATTTAGCAATAGATACAGTATTTTAGTAAGACAAATAAACGTTATAATCTTTACTCGTTGGCAACACATTGCTTCCGACCCAAAAGTACCGGGTTCGAAGTTCTTTCGATGCGAACACTGATATAAACTACTATTTATTATCAAGATCTGGGTGTTTGTAGTATCTTGCGCATTCATAATTTGTTACATTAGCTCTCTAAGATTTTCTTTCCATTGTGCGTCATCGCATATAAATTTTGTAATAACAGATACCTATATTAATTTAGGTCATCTACAAATATATTACCAAACCGATACTGTTCCTAACGAATCTAGGCTAGTCTTTAAAGTGGCTTCAAATGTAGGCTAACCACTCAAGCAACAGATTGAACAGTTACGTGTCAACAACAACAAACGCTAAATTATTCAGCGCGTCGATTGACGAAGTATAAAATTTCTTCGTAGCGTCTCAGCAACAATGGAATTATGATAATTTATCGGTTGGCTTGTGCCGGAGTGTGTGGGAACGCGCGCGGCACGGGTTTTCCCACGGCGAGGCGACGCGGGACAAAAGGGCCCTTGCGACACTCTAAACGACGTCGCTTACTACCTTTTCCTGCACGAACGTTTCACGACACGACGGATTTAAAAGGTGTTAAGTGCCCCTCCACTTAGAAGGTTTTACTTAAGAGTTGGCCTGGTGGTTAGGACGTTTTGGAAGCGTGTCTAGGATGGAATTGGAGTAAGTAGTCACGGCGTGGTTCGAGTGCTCAATGCGATTGTGTCGGGTAGCGGTGCTCTGGGAATAATGCCGACACCTTGAAAGTGATGCGGCGGGCTTTTTGCTGCGGACTGTACTGATTTGACGATTCAGATACGGATCGACGGTAAATGGACGGATTATTATTATTATGGAGTATTGTAATATTGTTACAAGGACTCGTTATGGAATAGTAGATAATGTTTTGTAGATAATTTACGGAAACAAATGGTTTTTATGTTAGTTACTATATAATTCAATCCAATATAATCCAACTCGTATCAATGTGTCATACTGAGCTTTTTGGTACCTTCTACGAGTATCGATTTGGTTTATAGTATTTTCTTCTTATGTCTTTTCCAGGGAGTTCAGTGCATATAAAATTATATAACCGACTTTCTATTGCTTATATTTTTGAGCCTTTTTGAGCTTATACTTCATTGATTGTTAGTCGATATCTTATAGCACCTCGAATGATCATCCAAAACATTCTAACCTGAGTCGGAAATTAAAATTCTCATTTTAACTCGACTCTGCTAAAACGCTGCAGATCATAAACCCCTTCGATTTATTAAATTTCTAAGTAACATACTCTTATAACAATACTGTACAACCAGACTCTAATATAACATTACAAATACCTACAAATTCACACACCCATTTAGTGACCCTACCAACCCATTACTCTTAATATCCATCTTCCTGGTACGCCTTTATAGCATTGGATGCCTGCACGCCCCAGATAGGCAAATGAGGCGTGAAGACACGTGACTGGTTTCTCTAGGGTTATGGCAGAAGCACGAGGCGCACACGTCGTTTGCATGCGAATGACGAACCTTCATGGCGACGTGATATCTGGAGGAATTTTGTACTAAGCTTGGGGTTAGATCGGTAGAGATTGTGTTTGTAGGAATAATGCTACAGTGTTGTGCAAGCCATTTGTGGTGTATTGGAGAGAGGAATAGTGAAGTGTTTTTGTTTGTTGATGTGGTGGTAGGTGCGATCGAAATAAGTTTCGTTAAAATACATTCAATATGTTTAACCTATTACATAAATACGTAGGTTTAATGACAAAATCGTTATTTTGTAAAAAAGGATGCTTAATTAATGCTTAGCAAAATATTTTTCATTGTGTCGTCTAATTTTGGGTTAACGGTTTTCTACTATAGTAGCAATTAAGTTAACGCATAAAATACGTATGTTTGGTAAACATAAAGGCAGTTAAGTGAATTATATTTGATGAACAGCCTGATTATAACATCAGAATGACAACTCTTAATAATTTAACCAGCGATGGACATTTATAATTTAGTCATAATCATACATCGTACTTCATTCGGAATACTTTTTCAAAGAGTCAATATTTGCTTGAAGCTATGGTTTGTTAGAGTTAAGCCATCGATAGGTGTCGGCAACGAGTGATTTCATCGCTTGCCCAAATAATCGATGTAGGTACTCGTCTGGAGAATTAATCGATATTAAATCAACATCACCGAGTCCAATGTTTGCTTTGGCCGTGCACTTGATAGTGGAAATACACACGATTATCTGATATCGAAATCTGAAGCGATATTTTTCGTAACACAGGTGTGCCGTGCCGTTAATTGAATGGAGAAGGAAAATATACATAATATGATGTAAAGAGAGAGAAGTAAAAAATGATGGAGTATCAATAAGAGGGTTACATAGCGTGAGGCAAAAGATATTTGTCAGGATCGTTCAAATAACGATGGATAACCTCTGCCTGGCCCATTGTGGAAATTAAGACGTGAATTCTCTTTCGTGTTAGTAGTAGTATTTACATACGCTTCACGACTTCTGTATACACACTGTCTTTTTTATTGTGGCGAGTTAGTCAGAGACTCAACTCAGAAATTTCGAAGGCATGTTAGGTATGAGTCACTCGAAGCCCACGTTTCACTAGAAAGATAGCACCCAACGTGATAGGTGGTGAACCGTATAGCCGTATACATGCACTGGTTATTGCATATCCTGAGGAATAGGCAGTTCTCTTTGCGATATTTTCCCTCACGTTAGCGTTAGCGTTAGTAAATTATGTACTTAAAAGATTAACACACTTAAATTTCATTCATTGGTATATGCCTGAACCGAGATTCGATGCTAGGCCCTCTAATAAGGAGGTCTTTCCTACTATGGTACAGCCGCTCTATATAAATATAGGTATGCTAAAATACATACTTCCAACTCATTCGAGTTATGATTTCATTTGAGACCACGCCCGTTTGTACAAACTTTAGCTGTTTTACAAACATGGCCAGGTTCAATCGTCTTCCACATCACAACAGTATTAAGTTTACAATAACCCGCGACTCGTAAGTGTGAATAGCATTTACGCTTCAGTGGCGATGGAAAAATACTAACTGCATTGACACGGGTGTGAATTTGTACACGTTTACGGCTTGTTAATTAATTAAATACATATCCGGTTGATTCTAGACGGAGCTTTCGTCGGCTAATTGGGGAAAACTTTTTATTATATTTTATACTTTATAACTGAGTCTTGATGCCTTATTTTATCAAATCTTAATGGATAGCCAATGAAATGTGCTTAACCTTTATAATAATCTGGAATGGTTAGGCCCTTCACTAAAATTCCATAAAATCGTTGCTTTGATCATTCTTATAGTCAGTGCCAAAATATACAAATTAGATTATAAGTCTCCGAGCTTTTCTTCACTCAAGGTAAGTACAAAAATCTGTGAACGTATGTATAAACAATATTTCAATAATATCAATTTAAATATGTAGTGTCTGATAACAAAAAAATACTATAAACCAAACCCATACAAACAGCTAAGTACTTTTAAATATAATTAACAATATCGTTTACATCGTATCAATCAATGAGTATAATTAATGTTATTGCATCATATTCAAAACAATTACTAATACTCGTACTCTCGTCATGTGTTTTGATCTGTCATCCTGTCAACTACTAGTTAGTGTCCTGGATTTGTCTGCTCACTTCAAGTTAATTTATTGAACAAGTTAATATACTTTATAGGATTATCCCTAATGCGTATCCTAGATCATCACATAAAAATCACTACTACTACTTATCTAATAACTTATACATTTAAGGAAATCCCTAATTTATATTATGTAACAGTCTTGCATATCGTATAAGTTCCATAGATACATATGATATTAACATAAAGTTTACTTATAATTTTGTTTAAATATCATATCATTAAATACACAACATTTTTATGAGCTAAGCAATGTCACCGTATAAAATAGGCGCAGATAGTGTACATAATTTGATCTTAATCAATACAAACATACAGACTTTATACTTATAGTTACTAGTAGTCAATTATTAAGTGGTTGTCTAAAAGGGCCTCATATGCTTAGTGACCCAATTTCCACAGTCCCTAATGCTTTTGCTGAATGATGATCACTTGAATTAACTCCTATCAAAACAAAGATAGTTTTTGTAAATATTTATAAAAAATGACCTATATACGTCCTTAATAGCAAAGCTTAATTGGTCAATACATATGGTACGTTACAACACTGAGTGAACTACAGTTTTTTTATTTGACGTGTATGTTGTTGTGCAATAGTTTTGCAGATAAGGTTATATATAATCTCTGGAATAAACATTCAAATTGAAATAAGTCATTGGAGTCAATGCTACACTTTAGACTACAACCTAGACTATTAACTTTAGACTGCACTACACTATTCCTGAAAAAGCTACATAATTAATAGATTAATTCTCGTCACAATCAAACCCAAGCCGACACTTCGTAAACACTACTTAGTCAGCGCTGCAAGCAGACGTCGCAAATAAATAAACATCATTATTAGCAAACAAGATTGCATAAAATTAACCTACACTTCCACAAACTGGCCATCGTCCGTCCGTACGGCATAATCTCATTTAAATTGAGTTATAGTAGTAATGCGATTCGAATTGGCATAAGCTGACACCTGTGGGAAGATCGGTGCTTTATTGCACTGGTACATGCAAAAACATCCGTAATAAGAGTAGGGTTATTTAGACATGCAGTGCTAGATAAGACTGGGTATGGCTAGATTTGTTTATTAAAGTAATTTGTACTATATGTATGTTTATGAATGTTAGAAGTATAACCGCTTAGTGTCTATGAGAAAATGACATTTATTGTTTGGGATATGAATGTCAATGAAACGAAAATGGTTTTAAAGGATTGAGATAAATGGGAAACCGTGAACTTTACCTACCGTTCTGAAGATTGCGTTGATTGATTTTGTCATATTTTATTTGGTTAATGTACTTAGTAGGTATTTACTATCAAAGTATTACGTACAACATACTAGCTACGTTCGGATATTATTACTTTGTATACACAAAAGGATATCATAAAGACTCCGTAAGTGTAAATATTTGTATGTAAGATGGTATAGCATCTTATCACTGTGAGGTTTATTTTTATTTTTTGGTCGGTATCATCACATAGTACATAATATTATCAGTTCAATTTTAAAACCTATATATCTGCCTTGTCCGTAACAATTTCTCACTACCATTTTTATATAAATATCTACATTATTTCCATACAATGGTAAACATCCACCAAACCTATAATAATAAACACATTACAAATCAAAATACAATTGCTGCCTACAAATAGTAATAGTCAATCTATTCGCAACACACCTCATAGTGTACCGAAAGAATGGTAATGACTTTATTAACAGAGTTACAAGTATGGGAATCCCACTCGCGAATCGAAACCGTACCAAGTGGTACAAATCATGACAGCGGATCTAATATTGACAAATGTACTTGTATTATGATGTTAGGCTGGTAAAAAGAACGTGATTTATGCCTGCGTAATGTGGTAGGGAAATTATGGTGTGGGATAAAAAGTTAGTAACTAAGTATGCTTACGTCTTTTATAATCTGTAAGTGTGATGATGAAACAGAATGATAATTTGCAATGGTTTGTAATATTGTGAATTGTCAATAAGGTGGTTTATGATGCTAAGAGATGAAGGTATGGTCCAAAAACAATCTCAAACACAATCAAGATCATAGCTAATGTACATATGCAATCATTTAATTAAAATCGACAAATTAAGATTTACATTTATTTGTCGTAATGTTCTTTAAACATTTTTAAAGAACATTACGGTAATACTGAGGCATTTTCGTTTTTACATCGTAAATTTATGTTATAATAAATCCGAAATATATTGTAATAAAATGAAATGTGTTCTTGTTGTATCCTTTATTAAATTTTAATGCTTGTTAAATGTTGTTTCTAATTAGTATTCAAATTCTATTATGTTTTGCTTATATTTTGATTTATACCCAATTGCTTTATTTAAAACCCATAACCACCGGATACAGCACAATGATTAAAGGAGCGTTGATAAAAATCAAAACTTTCATACCGTTGACAGGGATAATTATTGTACCGTATTGTTCTACTTTCCCACTTTGATCCTTACGTTCGATTTCTTATAGATTTAATTTATCGACGTACTTGCATGTACAGCTTCCGTAATACTAACACGGTAGGGTCTGCATACAAAACAAGGAGGGGATAAAATATAACAATATATCCACGAAGTTATAATTTATTATATTGATAGTTGATACATAGGAATTGGTCATAATTATAGTGTAACGTTCATAATCTCTTAAAAAATATATTGTAACCTCAGATCAAATACCTGTCAGTCGCATTTTGTACACTCTTCTTACGTGATATAAAATTGAACGTGAAAACTCTTAACTTATTTTATAGTTATACTAGATGAGGGAAAACTAAGGAAGGAATCTAAATTTAATTCTATGTGTAATTAATAGTCACAGAGATAAACATTATATTTAAGCAAATAATGTCCATAAAATTTGCTTTGAAATTGTTCTGTCATCGTTACCGAACAGTAGTTACAGTTATCCCTTAAATTGCAAATAATGATAATGGTCGATTTCCTACCACCTGCCTGGGTGTTGAGTTCTTTCTAGTGATTAAGACCCACTGGACCCTTGATGCAAATTACCACTTTCACCAGTCCTTGAGTGGTGCGATAAAACCACCACCACCTTTCAACATTTATGATTTTTTAGTTAAAGATTGTGGTAGTTATGCTAAAGATGACTAAGGAGACTGAATGGGATAGAAGGACGTGAGGTGTAAGATTAAGGATTAATGGAAAAATTATGAGTAATCGTGGGGAGGAATGTTCAATTTCGAAGACAAAGTATTTAGAGTTATACGAAAATACGCACAAATCTTATTAGGTAACTGGCTGACTAGAGCATTGAATATACTGAATATACTCCCAATTTTTATTCATACATTTTTCCAATGAAAGGTTAAATACGACGAAGAATACTTTAGTGCTATTTCCTCAGATTATTCCACTAAATACGAATATATATCTATCTATATATTCATACATTGACCTTAAAACTCTTAGTCACTTCTGAATTAGACTATATACCCGTAATGCACCTGTATGGCAGGTATAGTGTAGGTAGGTAGTAAATATTGACAGTCCGCAATTCCTCAATGTTCGGAATTCAAATTTTCCGCTGCCTGATCGGTCACGTAACCCACAGGATGTGCCGAAGAACAAAAGTACAATTACGTTTGTTGTAATTACCGAAAAAACAGTGCGTGCCCAATAATGTAACGGTAACCGGTAATCTGCGAGACAATTCGGTAAATACTGGTATTAATGCTTTTTCATGTAATTATGAGATATGGGCCGAGTATAGGTCGAAGGACATAATCGTGTTCCCTTTCAGTTTTATTGCGAAATGGAGTTCGGAGTGCGTAGAACCTCAGAAATATGATATTATCAACATAACTCACTTTAAACATTAATATAAGGGTTGTTATGACATGTAGCATGTATGAGTATGACACTTCATAATTTTTTTTAATAATAATCTGGATCACAAACCGAAAAAAATATAACAATAAGTAAAATTTAGTGAAATCGTGAACGGGAAGCTAGCTTGTGAATAAAAGATGAGTTAGGAATATTTCTGTAATAACTCAACAGGCAAAAGCTAGATATTTATCAAATAAGTGTACTGTGTACTAAATAAGTGTCAAATAAGTGTTTACTCCACTACTGAAATAAAGTTGGTAAATCTAAAACTATTATAAATTGTTGACTATTTCCTACCCGAAAAGCCAAATTTCCTCGCGAAAGACATTTTCTTCATTATATTATACATGGGGTGTTATTTCTCTTATGTATTTATTAGGATATTATTAACATAATATTTATAACCCAGGGTTACAATGTAATTGAATAAAAAATCCATCAACGCAAGCTTTAAGCACAATTTAATTCTCATTGAAACCTTTCAGTACGTCAGATTTGCGATCATTCACTTGCTTTAATGGTAATTTTATTGAAACAATTGCGTCAACTGATTTTATTATGCAAATTGAATTTAAAAGTACTAAGTAGTATATAAATTAATGAACAAGACGTAAGAATACACTTTGAATAATGTAACTGTATTATGATGGGTATACCACCAGGATTGTTCTCACCAATTCTTGAAACAAATCATTGAATACACTTATATGCTAAATGTGATTAAGGAATTCCAATTTTACATGGGCATTGCGGCTTTAATCCTTGTTGGAAGGGTTAGATGTTGTTTGATTACCATTGGCAGAACACTGAATAGAGTTTTGGTCACTCAAAGCCTATTTTTTATAAGGCTATCAGCTACCATACAGTTATTTCATAATACTAATTACCACAGGGAGCATATCAAAAACTAACATCATAAGACGGGTCTGCATAGTGAAGAACAGAAGAACATGCTTGAAAAGGTTAATGAATGCGTGACACAAGAGAGAATCGTCACCCATAAAAGCTGCTAGATACTCCCTGCCTATCCCGTTCGGAAGAGGCGTGAATAAATTGAAGTATGTAAATCAAAGCTCCCATCTCCACGTATAAAGTGCGCCTTACACTAGCACCTGTCCCCTTTTCCCACGTTTCTCTGAGCAACAGGATGTGAAGTGGCCTTAATTTGAATCGCTCGTAAGCCATCTATTGATTTATTCACGTAAGGGTAATTAAGATGTAATGATCTGGGATCTGTGAGTATGGTTATAGTGGTTGTAATAAGTGTGCGGGTTATTATTACGTAACTATTATGAGAAACTAATTTAAACTCTTTATAAGAATTTGTTTAAAATTATTTTATAACAGTACGTTAGCTAATGAGTAACATTTGTAAATAATACGAGTCATTAAAGTCATTTAAATAAAATAAGTAAATAATATAAGTAAATTACGAATACTACATTGATGAAAAAGTTTTGGTTTCATTACATTGAAAGGTTATTTAAAATAGCTTTATTTACATGGCGAGATAAAAGATTAAATACCCTGAGGCACATTTACGATATAAAATGACGTAATTAACGAATACTGGTGACAGGAACTAACACCAATAGATTTCAATGGACCCCTTATGTCTTGAACCAAGATATTCTTACCCCCTACTTGATGTTTACCTTTATTGCATTCTGTTACTATCCGTTATACACGACATTTTACACTTGATCGCCCCATAGTAGGATGTTTAAAAAAGATATAGTATTTCGTACTACAGTAACGTAGAGGGATTAAATTGTTTGACAAATGATGCATGTTTAATGAAATTTCCTTTACAAGAGATCAGTTTACGAAATTTCTTGCAAGTGGGGAGATATGGTCAGGGTTGTGTTGGATATTGTATTAAGTTTCCGTAGGTTATAAAACTACGAATTGTGTTCATACTTTTACATTATATTTTATTTTTTACAATATTATTATTATACTAAGACTTACACTAACTTGTCTTTCTACGAAGATGAAGATAAACGGAACTTTTGGTAAATGGGTTCGTAACTTGTTACAAACAGTTCATATTTATCTCGATAAATAAGTAAGATTCTGTGTACTAAAGGAAGAAGTAGGTTTTTTATTTATTTACATATTTGGTGTCAGAAGCATACAAGTGAACATAGCTAGTAAAGTAAATTATTTTTGAAAGTATATAATAATATGTATTAATAAATCCTTCTATTATTAAATTTTCTTTTTTAATATCTCAGTTAAATGGTTAGAGTATTATGCTGTTATAACCCGAATTTTTGAAACTGTACTTCACTTACAATTTACGTTTTTCTGGTAACCTGTACAGTTATTTTATACTGAAACCTTTAAAGTTTAGAATCTGTGCCTTTTAAGAAACTTAACAATGACCTTTGTAATATTAACTCCGTGGTAAATTTTAATAAACCTCACATACAATTTAGACACTAATACCTTGAGTAAGTATAACTTATTGGAGCTTAGATTCAACATACTTAGTGTACAACAGCTTAGGTTAGATGCACATAAGATACACCGTGACATTGACTGTCTATTGTCTAACCTCTAAATTAGGAAGGTTCACATTCTTTTACGGAAAAAACAGAGTTTCTTAATTTATAGAATAGATCACTTATTGCTACATAGAACTTTTGACTAACAGCTTCTAATACGCCGTGTGACCGTATACATCTAACTATTGCCTATACCCAGAAACAGGCGTATTCCTATAACAATTTACGTTAACCATAGACCAGCATTTAGGTTGAACTTCATCAATGGGAGACATAAAGAGCCATACAAGGTGAAGACTCATTTACTAGTTGGATGGAAGCCACGTGTAGTTAGGGGATAACGTGGGAACCAAAGGCCTGTCTCAGCTGATGAGTACCGCACATGCTGGGCAAAGGGACGGCTTAGTGTGGATTGGTTTTTTAAGAAGTGGTTTTTGTATGATAAAAATATGTGTATGAAGTTCATACCTTAAAGTTTACAGAGTCAGAGGTTCATATCAAAGAGGTAGGTGTATAGTCTAATTAATGTAGATAATATGCATATAGAAGTAAAATCAAGTTATTACTTAAAATAAAGGAATTCCTGTACTTGGTACCTAAATAATTAACTAACGTCAAAATAATAAATACATAAGTAGATATCACGTGCCATAAATACCTAGGTTATTAAATTTCAATGAATAATATTATGCTTATTTTCCCTTTCAAAATAACCTTTGGTAAGCTAATCGTACCAAAATAATTGATAATCTGATGACAGTATGTTTCTTAACTATGTGGACTTTGTATTAAAACAAAGTGTATTCGTTTGCTTTTTATTGTATTTATATTCATTGCATTGTAATTGCGTATTAACCTTTGGACCATGTTCATTGAACTTTATTTTACCTATCAGACTTAGGTAAACAAATTTTTTGTCTCTACATGTTGAAACACAAAGTTGCATATTAATGTAAAATATCGATAGATCCTTTGAAATTACTTAAATACAATATTATATTTAAACATATCTTAACATACTTTTTCTACCTACCCATTCGTGGATAAGGGTCATGATACATTTTTGTAGCATTCGTAATATTAAATAATTTGTTACATTTTTTCTTCTAATAAACTCACTCACAACTCATATTTTGTTACTTGTTATTAAATCATTCCAGGGTTCAAGATAAGGGTGACCATAGATATTGCAAAATATGGGAAATCGTATTCACCATTAGTCCAAAATTAAAATAAGTGCATAAAAAAATCCTTAGCTTTTTCTTAGCTTATTTAATCATCTTCAAATTAAAATTATATGCAAAAATACTTATTCACATTAAGTCCCTTCTTAAAGTTCTAATAGAATTAGAATTCAGTTTTATATGGACTCTTGGACATCTGCCTCTCATGCTAACTCTTTATATCATTTATGAATGGACGATAAAGGTGAATCCCTTTCAGTGGGAAAATACTAGGACGATGACCCAGTTATTTCAATAAAGACCGTCCCATTCCATTATTCGGTCCTATTGTGATTACTCAATTTGAGTTATAGAGTAAGTAGGTACTCAAAATAAAACCAACCATAATTTATTATTCTATTAATTTAGTAAGCATAGATTAAGTACATATGTATAAAGAACTTAAACGATTGTTTCTTATGATATTCGGTATATATTTAACAAAACAATTAAAGTTATATAGCGGTATTGGTAAGTCGTTAAATTTCATACATGATTTTTAAATGAAATGAAAACCTTTTTCAATATCATTAAATCCCTTATTCAAAGACAATGAAATAAAAAACATTTTTATTAAAAATTATGTCATTAGCATAAACTAAATCTTAAAAATAAATCCAATTAAACTATTAGGATTTATAAATCTAAATAAGACTAGTCACACATAAGGCCTAAGACGTAAAATCTCAACACACAGGTGAGTAAATACCTAGTAAGTTTTTTAATAATCAATTACCTATCGATTTTTCAACTATCAACTCGTTCAAAGATCAAGTCTAAAATTATGAAGATTAATTTACTATTTTTAGTCTACACATTCATGCTATGTAATCATTATATACTTAATCAGTGCAGGTAAAATTAGACTTTGATTGTAACTCGATCATAAAAATAGATTAGTACAGATAATCTTCCACTATCGGTAATCGAACCCAAATCAGTCTAGCGTCCAAAGTAACAGTCAGCCAACACGTTCTAAACATCTACAAATATTCTAAGATTAGCTATGCTCACTCTACAGTAACAACATAGTACCGATGTTATTACAGAAACGAATTAAATCCTACACCATCTAAAGTCCATTACAAAATGAAGAAATAATATTAATCACACTTCGGCGGCCTAATAAAACCCCTCCACAATAGATGACCACGTGTTTTATTATCGGACCTCTATCAGGGGCCAGCATAGGGCAGATAGGTAGCGGTCCCGGCGTGCGCTCATAATTGTATTAATAAGCATTCAGGCGACTGGCAGACGTCGATTTTCTTTAACAAAGTGCTCTTATTTGTTTTTTTCTTGAGGAAGTCAGCCGTAGGCGAGCGTGGGAACGGCGGACGGGTGCACTTCCCAAAACATCACCGCGGTCAGAGCGACAGGGACGCGAGATCCAAACCTGCTGGGACAAGAAAGAGAAAGGTGCGATGACGTGTGCTCGGTGAACGACAGAATACAATCGCGTGATCATCTACAAGAAATAATAAAGCTGCAATAAAAGAAACACGAGACGGGGCGCTGAACGCGTGCGATAGAGCGAGACGGGCAACAGTGGCCGAAGTGTGCGCACGCGTGTGGTTCATACTAAGCGATGGGGATGAGATAGGGCTATACAGTGGGAACGAGGCGAAGGGAGAAAGAATATTGCATTGGCTCGTGTCACTTATAGCTCTACATGGTTTACTCGTCCATCACAGATGGCGCTGTATTCCAAATAAGGCTCTATTGTTGTTGGATTGTGTGTTTGAAAACAATGTGATTTGTATCGCCTTACCACACCTAATTGGAATTTTATGCACATTCACGCTAACAAATTATTTACAAAACAAGTATTTTTTGTTGGTAATTGTACGATGAAGACGCGTGAAAAGAACACTTCAAATATGCACTTAGTAAAGTATGAACTTATCTTATTGC
This sequence comes from Leucoptera coffeella, assembly GCA_030578115.1. Lineage (NCBI taxonomy): Eukaryota > Metazoa > Arthropoda > Insecta > Lepidoptera > Lyonetiidae > Leucoptera > Leucoptera coffeella. The sequence continues at coordinate 39,060 of JAMBLF010001287.1, forward strand.
TAGCGCTGTTAAATTATCTAGGTATTAATATGCTCAGTTTAGTAACTAGGTATATTAATGCTTATTTAATTAAGTCTCTCAATTTTGATGTTGGAATAGTAAGTGTAACATTTCTGATCGTGCCCGTATTCTAGCGCCCTCATTTACCCCGTGGTTGAAAAAGTAACTAAATGGGTTCAAAGAAAAACCACCAGATGACGCGCATATTTTTACCAATTTTAAGTATTTACTAATGAAATGAAATGAAAATCTTTTTATTCAATATAAGGATCATAAAATCACTTATTGAAAGTAAAAAAAAAACATTTTTTATACAAAAATATGTCATTAATATACACTAATTATTAATTAATTAATTTGTTGAATATGAAAGGTTTTTAAACTTAAAATATTTTTCTTGAATTAATTTTATAATTTAATAAAAGATTAAAATATAACTGTATGTGAAAATTTTAATTCAATCACTGTACACCATAAATAATAATTTTCCAAATTAGTTTATGCAAATAAGATTAATGATTCTTTTACTAAATGATCGTTTTTATAATAAATAATTTGATCATTTTAAAATAAGATTATCCCGAATTTGTGTAGTTACCCTACACCTGACGGAGACAAAATATATTTTTGTGGGAGGTATAAATAAATAAATTTTGCAATTGAAAACATTTTTATTATTTTATGGTCATACGTGCGTGAACGTGACACGTGTATTATGTTTCGTACCTCATATTATTATTATTTTTTATTTAAAATCTTTATTTAAAATAATATATATAAAGATAGAAATTGTTTTATTCTGAAATGGTAGGTAACTAATATCTGTATTGTATTGTATATAAGATAGGTATTTTCGCATTTTCATATACATTTGTAAGTATCAATTAGTACAATTAAATCTAAAAAGAATCTTTTTAACCACCTACGTGCCAAGAAGATCCGCATATAGTTACATTGTATCCCAAGCCCAGACCGACCGGATACTATATAAATGAACCTACAAATATGCATTAATAGTGAGGCAATTTCAGCCACATAAAACGCGGGACCACACACACGCTCTTAATAAAAGCTATTAACAATTATGCGAAATGAGTAGACGGGAATTTTTTCTCCATTTTCGTCCCGCATCACGTTCGGACATTTAGGTCATATTTGTCGTTTAATCGCTCCTTAATTAGTGCAAAAAGTACACGACCCGATTAAAATATGGCTGCCCAATTATTGGTATTAAACATGCGTGAAGCATCTCAAAATAATAAGCCTTTTTATGGCACTATCGTAGAGTCGGTGCCTCGGAAAGAGGGACAAATTAATTTAATGACAGTTGACAGCAATTTGCCGGTAATTACCAAAGTGTGGATTAATTTCAATTTGAGCAAAAACTGTCAAAGTGTAAATGTCAACGGAATATAATAAGATGCCGATACGAAATCGAACAAAGCCGCCGGTTCTTGTTGACATATTGCTAAATGGTCACGCTTTGTTTTTTCCACTTCCTGAGGTATTTTTATTACGTAGAACTCAAGGATCAACCTATAGTTTCATAAGTATTCAACCTATAGTATCTTATATTCGTAGAAAATTAGTTAAGACTTATATGAGCTGAACAATCATTGAAATTAGATATGTAAACGATAAATCTGTATGTGGCATAGCTAGTCAATACGATTTTGGCTATTAATGAGTAGTTGCAATCTATTAGAACAAGTTAGCTTCTAAAATGCCTATAAACATCTCCTAACCCGTCCATTACTAAGTAGAAGTTTATAGAATTATAAATTTAATTACATACTAAAAGCACTATTTTATAGAATTTCTCTACTAATAGGTAAGTACTAGACTAGTGCAACAAAGTAACACCTACCGCCCTCTGCAGTTATTATACGTGCACTGCACTTGTAATGAGATAAAATGATTTACGGCCTACATCTAGCTAATAGCATCGGAGGCTATTAATTAACTCGGATAGTCGAGTTATCGGCCGATCTAAAGTTATTACATACTTGCGTACTTTACTATACTTACTTGTTATAGGGCATCTTTAGTGCGAGAAAGATTTTAAATATTTAACGATAATGGAACTAAATAGTTTCAGTATTATTTGGTTCCTTAGTACTTAGGTAACTACAATCAATGAGAGAATAGGTAAGCCTCTACACCTTTCAATTTCCTTACTATTTTCCTTTTCTGGTCTGGTGTTACTGACAAGCTGCTTCTGTTTCCTATATAAATATTTAGTTACAATAATTGCTTACTTACAATAATTGTAATACTCGTAGTAAAACAATTCTACTCCAAAAGATTAAGCAGGGGAAAATATCACGAGTTTAAATATTCCAGCCGACATCAATCAACCAGCATGCCTCAACACATTAATATAAAAGTAAATAATTTATTTCCCTAAAACCACACAATAATATTACACTATGCCAAAACCTTCTATATCTGTACACAAATCATACATTACATATTCTATCACGTAATACATGCGTAATATCTATTTATAACGTTATTCAAAGCACGTATAGAGTTATTTTCGTCTACCATTTTCCTAGCGTCGGAAAAGCGTGGGAGTGTGCGTGACGCAACGCCTCCGCTGTGATTGGTCGCGGTCTGGCCAATCAGCGGCCGGGATTTGAGCACGTTATAAAGGCGTTTGATGCGATACGCCTAAGTTATGGACTAATTTTAGTTTAAATTATGTTTCTTTGTATAAGAGGTAATATGCATATTATAATTTTCATTTATTTAGTCTTAATTTTTTGGTATATTCCTTCATGTGAATATAAAATGTGGTAATAAATAAGCATATACCTGTCTCAATAGATTTTTATATTTTATTTCTTTTAGTGTAATATCTGTCTTGACAACATTAACTGAATACAAAATCTGTTTTATTTTTTACCGAAACAAAAAACCTTTACTGATCCATACAAACAGTTTCCCATTTTCATGTCTAGTAAAAATGTAAAGACTAGTTATTTTCTTGTTGGTATAAGATTCCGTCGCTAGTCTGCGATTCTTCTTCTTCTTTGCTTCCTATATTCCCTCATCAGGGACAAAGGGTTCGCAGCAATGATCTCCATTTCGCTCTGTCATGGGTCTAGATTAAAACATAAAAAATTCTTTCACCGGATTTTTCACAGATTTACAGTTTTCTTTACTTTTGTTGAGCAATATTGATATTTTATAAACAACAAGTAAAAAAGGTTGAATGTTGTTTGCTATTCTACAAATTTACATGTTTTTTTTGTGTCAATAGATAGCTATTACCTACCAGAATTAAATAAAACCCGTTCCAGCAATTAAATTATTAAACTTTAATTACACGTTCCTTTCAACTTCGCTTTCTTGTATCAAAAGTATTTTTTACACAAAATTCATCCATTTCACCCTGCTCTTCACACAATAGGCTTTTTGCTCCTATATATCTGAATGCAATCGGATCTCTCTCCGAGAAGAATAGAGCACCTGTGTCAGAACGTAGCAATATGAGTGGAGAGTAATTACTACGGTATTCACAAAAAATGCTGGAAGTGAACTGTATGAAAAAAGAATCAAGAGTACAAGTAAATCACGAGGAATTAATGTATAAAGAATGAAAGAATAAGTACGAGGAGGTATATATTAAGTAAATGATGAGGAATATGTACCTTATTTAGCTTTTGTAAGAGTAGCGTTAATGTAGACGGTGTCATGATCTAGGAATAAATCACTGTTTGTTTTGAATTATTAATGATTATTTTGTATGTTAAATTATTAGGTAAGTATTAATCTTTCACTTTTGCCGAAATAATCGAAAGATGAATGGCTAATAAAGAATAAAAACAAAAAAAATATCACTTTACACATAGAGGTTTTTGTTATCAAGTCTCTAAGGGCTTTTTTGATGTCCAAAGTTCTGTATTGCATTCGCTTAGAAATGATGTACGTGATGTATTAAAATAATCTTACCAAACTATGAACCAACATCATTTAACTCTCAATTGTATGACATAACTATATTTATTTACAGTCAACCCACAAACACAATCGCGCTATCACCGCCTCACTATCATTTTCATTTAAACCAAACACAACAAAAACAACAACCAAAGCCAATTAATTGCCGAAAGCTATCGATAGTTTACCTTAAGCGAATTACACCGGTGACATTTCATCTAGCCTAAACCGGCCTTAAATTTAAGAGTAAAAAAACTCGCAAAAACAGAGTTGAACCGTGGGAGTTTGCGACAGGTGTTTCTCTCGGTGCGCGAAACACGAGAGGGGCGGCGTACACACTGGCGAGGTTTATTTACTAATGGCCAATCGTGCAATGGCAATCGATTTGGAGATTACGGGGGTTTTATAGGTAAAGGTTGGTTATGAGTAAGTAGGGTTATGATATAGGTGGTTGGACTCATGAATTTAAATTCACGTAGTAGGTTTGTTTGATTAGTGATGGTATGGTACAGTAATCAGTTATTTTTTAAGGGACTAAAATAAGATACTAATGAAATAAAAAATAAAAACTAAAAAAAGAATACTAATACCTTCATAAATACAACTCACGTTCTCGATAATACGTGACTTCTGACAACCGCTCGGTCACATAAAATCCTTTTAGAATTATTAACCACTTTCAGGTAATTAATTATTATCAATAACGTAATAGTAATACCAACAAAAGATGTCGCTAGTAAACTTTGGCCACCGTGGCCACAGCCTTACAAGTGGCGATACCACTTTCGCAAGTACGTGAATGATTTGTCACAGTACTGCAGTCCAGCGGTACTCGTAACGGGGCTCAAAATCCACTTTGTTTTTATTTTGCGCCCTAGCAATTATTATCTAGAAGTTGGTGCGAGCAAACAGGTTCGCAACCTTATTTTTAACTTGCACTGTATTTAGTGATGTGTGAACAGTTTTTTTACGCAGTACGGTTATCTTGGCCTTATTGAGAGCGGGTTGTTTTCTGGCTGTATCTGTTTGTCTATGGTAATGCGTAGGTACAGTAATTTATATTGAATTGATTATGAAAGGAGGTCGTATAGTAAAATATTTGTCACGGCAATTGATGTTTATGGCTATACATCTGTTAGAAAAAGACTTCCTATAGGTCAAAATTTGGAGATTATATTACTGAGAATATAAATACTCTAGTATGTAGAGTAGAATGACTTTGATTAGAAGATTAGAACTTCTTTCATGCAAATTACACGTTGAAAAAAGAACTACAGGTTTTGTTAATATTTTTGGATTTTTAATAAATCGACCGCCATACATGGTCTTTTCTATCTACATCTAACAATAGCCTAAATATAACAAAAAAAACACATGACTTTATAAAAAATAAGACTGTATATATGACCTATACATATTTCGGCAATTTTCTTCCAACAATACTGAAGTCCACACCTAGGTACTACCATAAACTATCAATTTTAATCCTTTTATCCGCCAAGGCTTTCAGGGAACAAGTCGAGACACGCTCCTTGCAAACCTGTTTATTGTTTTTCCATATCAACATAATTCGATGCAAATCATTACTCGTTTATTTAATGATTGTTATTTTGCAACTGGTTAACTGTTCGGGTACCGTAAGGGTTAGTGTTTTTTTATAAATAAACATGGTTTCAATGCCATTGTTACGGTTTTGATAGTGAGGAAATAAGGCTTTGTTTATGGTTATCTATGTCTCATGTAATGTCGCATAACACTAAAGAAATATTGAATTAATTATAACAGTTAAATAATAATATGTATAATTATTAGTCGTATATAATTTGTAACAGTGTGTAAATTTTAATATACCTGGTTTTTTGGTTGCTTTTAGAAGAAAAATATAAAAAACAAATATACGCTTCACGACTTTTTTATTGTAGCGGTATGGTAGGCTTGGTATGGCTGCCAAAATTTCTAAGGTATGTTAGGTATGAGCCACTCAAAGCCCAAAAGTAGATAGATGAGAAGTTTTAGAAGTAGTTAGCCAATAGGTCTCTATTTAGGTATTATTTGTCCGTCTCTTCTAGTATCGCACATAATACGAAACATTGTCGAAGTATTATTTCTAATACAGACTCTCCTTCGGTTTTTTGTTGCTTATAAATATTTAACTTAACGACGAGTGCAGTCGTCTATAGTGCATCAACAAAGACAGCAGCTCAGTGAAAGTTGAAAATACAAATAATTATTTTCGGCTGAATATTTAGTCAATTGTGATGCCAAACTGGCTAAATATGTTCGCTTTGGGATAACATTTGGATCCTCAACTGGATCGAACCGAAGAACAAAGAAGAGAAGAATTAGAGCTTCGATTTCGTTTTTCTTCGGTTGTAGCGGCTGGCGGCGTTGGTGTATCTATGGCGATGGAATAACAAGAAGTTCAAACGCCCTGGCATTAGTGTTTGTAGTTCAGCCGACATAACCTTAGTGGTGAATGGCTTAATAAAGAATGAAAAAAAAAACGACGAGTGTGTATATGGACCTGTCATTTAAGCGAAAGTGACTTGGATCTGCATCAAAGGACATCAGTAATCTTTAAGCTCTCATTAGAAATTGTGCCAGAATGTTGCAATTATACGTAAGAGTCGCAATTGTTATGACATATTAATTTGTTTCGTCACAATTGTTTCAAAGTTGTGATTAAGAGTCAACATATAAGTACTTAGTTAAACGTTTCATATAAATCATTGTACGTTAAAGTTAAAAAGCATGATTGTAATGAAACATTATCTTATCAGTTATCGCTATGTCAAAATTTATTTAACGTTACTACAGGACCAAAAGCTGTACCTAAGTAACTAAAGATCCTTCATAACCAATATCCAATCATTACCTTATCACAGTTACCTATTACATAATCCCATTACCCAACAAAGAAAAAGTACAAAAACATAACCTAAAAACCCAATGTCACACACGTCAAACAACTGACACGTGATCAGGAAAACTCAGCGTTCAGCCGAGCACGCCCGGCCGAGCTATCGTGGGAATCTGCGGCAGGTGTTACCGATCCTCACTTCTTATGCTGTGTAAACACTTTACAAAATTATAACCGCGTCGCGTCGACTCCAGTAAATGGAAAACATATTTTTGTATGCTTAATGATACAGGCCGCTTTTTTGGTGCGCTTCAGTTATTTGGTGAGTTTTATTTACTTTTTGGGCGAAGAAACGCTCGTGTTATGCCCAAGTGTTATGGGGTATGTGAACTTTTTAGTTCTGCCCTCGGTATAGTTTTTTGGCTGAACGCGCTTTTTCTTTGACGTTTTAGTTAATTTAGTTTCTTTCTCTAATGACTGCTAATTACTAGAAAGTATGGCTTTTAATTAACTCAAATAAAAGCTGATGAAATTATAATTGGGATTGGATTGGAAAGCAGTTTTCGTGCCTTACGTACTTTATGGATTCTTTTGCTATTTACTAATACCCATACATACATTACCCACGTCTATTTCCTTATGAAGGGGTAGCTAGTGATCTCAATCCCTATTTTTTCCCTTCGTCGAAAACACTCGGCAATTACCACTCCGTAATGAGAAATTAATAATCAGAAGTAGCTTAAAGATTAATTTAATAAATTACAGCAGCGCAGAACCTACCTTACCTTATCAATTAATCGATAATAATCCATAAAGAAGCGACGTATCATTGAATTTCTGCCCAACACTAGGCCCTATAAAACTTAAAGGACATTTGTATGCCAACAAGCCCCTGACCTATACACGCCTCGCCTTAATATTTATTTTAAAAAGCACATTATCATCTTAATAGCCTATAATATTGAATTGTCTTTAACAACATACGCTTCACGACTTATGTATACATACGCCCTTTTTTATTGTAAGTAGTCAGAGGCTTCAGTGCCCCTCTCCGAAATTTCAAAGGCTTGTTAGGTATGACCTACTGAAAGCCTGCGTTTCATTAGATAGACAGCACCCGTGTTGGATAGTTAGCCGTATCCCGAGGGATAGGCAGGTTTCCTCTAGTATGTTTATCCTCACCGTAAATGTCGTCTTTAAATGTTGTGAAATTTTGTACTGGATACTTAAAACTATAGACTCGAGGGAAATTTTGCTATACTCGTATATACATATGTAAAGGCTAGAAAGACGTGACAATATGTATGCATATATTAATGGGTGTGAGTGAAGCAAGAGAGATTTGGCAGGATCGTTCCAGGTGGCGATCGATAGTCTCTCCCTATTCCAGTAGGGACGTAGAGGCGTAAATATATTTATGTATATAAGTACGACCATAGAGCAATAAATTAATATCGGCGTCCCGAAACCCATTAAAAGGCGGCTATAATTTAAATAATGTATTTTCTGAACGGGCAATGTCATTTTTGGAGTGGCGCAGGTAATTATGCATACAGGCGACAATTTTCATTGCAAACCTCCCTTATAAGGGCACGTAATTCGTCTGCGTATTTCGTGTTTAAATACCTCTACTTTCGCCTATACAGTTAAGTGTAGGTGCTGTTAGGGGACTTGAGTTCAGTGTCTAGCTGTCTAGTGAAAGTAAAACTAAGCGTTTTGAGATAATTTGGCGATAGGATATCGTAATTTCAAAATTTCTTAAAAGCTTTTCAGCAACCAAACTGAAATATATTATTTTGTTTATTCTATTTTTACAGGACGTGTAGTATTTGATTAAGAAATTATTCATACCTATCGCACTCGTTTCCCTATCAAAGGGATATGCATAACTCACAGATCCCACCAAATCACTATCCTGACAAACCACTTTCACTTCACTGTTATCCATACACTTCCTCATACACACACGGCTGTTACAGATTCCTCTAACCTCACCTGGATAAAAAGTATATGCCGACTATCTGACTCTTATATGTGTTATTGGACCGACCCCTACGTAACCACCCTTTTACTTCACTCACATATTCCTTTCGTCAATCTACTATCATGTATCCGCATAACACGTCCATCCTTCCAAACATGCTTTTTTTATCCTAAGCGCGACATCTTCTTAAATTGAAAACTTTATGGATAAATTATAATTAGTAGTTTTTGAGATAACATATTACCTACATTCAAAGATATTACCTTGAATATCTAAGTAAATAGAAATAATATTTTTAAGCAAATTTGTCACTTATATTTATATCCAATCCTTTTACATATGGATATAACGATGAGGCAAATAAATATTGTCTTGTGTTTTCGTCAGTCAATTGGGTTGTATGTATTCCTAAGTACTAAAGACTAAGTGCTCTAAAATAGTGAAATATAATAATTTTGATATACGTGTAATATTATTCATGCTATACCTACCTGACATAATACAAGGAAGTATAAATAAAGGCATAATATAGCATTGGATGCTTTAATTTTAAAACTGTGTTGCTTGGAGGGATTTCGCTGTAGCTCGGAGGTCTATTTTGAGTGCCTTATATAGATATTTCCATAAACACTACGTTTAACCGAAATCTCCATCACTTACGTCTCATTAGTGTACAAGTCCATTATTACCGCCACCTGTTCTCCATATTAGGAAAGCGTTGTTATTAAATCTCCCCGCTATGTTATTATTTGAACTATTTCTGAGGCTTTATTTGTAAGTTTTTCTGGTCATTAGTGCGACATCTTGCGAAAGTGTCCATTAAACTGTATATGGATGGTCGCGTGAGAATCATTGCAAAATTAAATGACTCGAAGATAATATTGGTGTTTAAGGTAAAATAAACTAAAATATAATTGGTTTTCCTTTGGTAATGTGATATTAATGGTCTACTGCCGATGCCTGGGTGGCAGGTAGTTTAAAGATGGATTTAAAAATAATAATATGGCTACAGAGTAAATTGTTTTATAGTAAGACATTTAAGTGTCAGGGGTTTGGAATTGCAAAATTATTTTGAGGTTTATAGGTTAATGCATTTTGAATACTTAATGGTTAATTTAACCGTCTTTATCTTGACAAGATGTAAGTTAATTTATTATGGCTAGTATTGAACGGACATCGAAAGTCGAAACATACAAATTTTCACACCTAATATACTGAATTGAACACCAAAATATACAATTCCCACCCAAACCTTACCTTTTTATGTTCTTGCTGTTTTTTTATTATATTTTTTTAGTTTTTGGATGTGCTTTTAAATATTTTCCTTAGCTATTTTCTTATTAGTAATAAGTTAATACAACTAATTACTACACGGTATAATAACACAACGCTAAAAGGATAACGAGGAAAGGACACATGTGAACACTATATAAATAGTTTTATTCTAACACTAGTGTATTTAATGACTTGAATAAATTTAATTTCATATGGAAGTTAGTGAAAGCTTTAAATCAATGTGGTATGTACTTAGGCTAACGGCTTCGATGTGGATATGGTGTGATTTTTAGTTAAAGATCTAATGCTTTTTGCTAAATAACAGTTCAATATCAGATCAGTAACAATGTGAAGTTGGTATTGAATTATCAAAAGTGACAAATTTCGTCATTTTTTAAGCGAAATTTGACAATTCTGCCGATTTCAATGGTGAAAAAAGCATGACTGGACTAAGGCCCCAGCTAATTGAAATAGCGAAAGCTATATGAATGCAATGCCTAGAATACCTACTGCAACATTATTAACTGTAATATACTCATCGAATTGTTTATCTTAGTTTAACTACAAATAACTTACATGAATTTCTAGAATACATTTTATTTATCATTGCTGTTGGTAAACTTTTCTATTTTTTTTTAATATAAAATAGCCATTCGATTAAACTTACAACGGACTATGTTATATTTTTTATTTATTTACGTTATACGTGTTATTATTGCCAAGGAAGTGTCTTAATTTCGTCCAAATAAATCTCTATATACAGAATAAAATTTTGGTAGCATAATTTTCAGAACACATTCTTAACTTTACAGTGTCGAAATATTTTACCATAAATATTACAAATTGCTGACATGCATGGAAAATTTTGTTCCTCCTAATAACTGTACCGGTACCTGATTTACGAAGGGCTATACTTATACCTTAATGAGGCTTAATTTGACCCCATCATGTATACAATAATAATCAGACATATTGCATACTCAATTATTAAGGGAAGGGTAAAATATCGATGTACGAGGGACGGAATATCGTTATCGAAGTAATTTGCGACCGAAAATCAAGTTGGAGACAATTTTCATAATCAGACGTCTTGTGCTACCTAATATGAGTAGGGCATTCCGAAAATGTGCAACATTCAGTTTTGTAGATTATATGTATTTATAAAGGGTAGCTTACAGTTTTGAAATATATGCTTATTAACATTAGCCCATATGTATACATACTATTTAGAAATACATTAATTTATTTTCTGTCGTATTCTAACTTAGAATATTTTAATGGTGCTTGTGCCGACATAAACTTTATAAATGTATACCCAAGAATTATAAAAACCTACATGTCACATATACGAGTAATATCCCTATAAAAGAGAAAGCAATTATCATAGTAACTAATTAGGAACCTATCAGCACCATTTATTTATTCTAACCACTTTTACGCATATCCATCTAGTATTTATAACAGAATTAAAACAGTAATATTAGAAAAAACCTAATCAAATAATTAACCTTTGTTTTTTTTATTTTCACCGTGCCTACGTGACTCCTTTCAGCCAATGTGTAAGCTGCCCTCACACTACCGCTTGACACAGTAGCCGCTCGCGTAAACCGGTAGCAATTCTTGTATTTTAGCAGAAAATTGCGAAACGATTCTCGCCGGGGGCGTACCATCGACGAGGCTTAAAAATGCCTCTCCATATTATAATTGTTATGTATGACCACTGGTTGGAAATGTCATTTCGCCCCTGGCAATACTGAGGAGCGTTTATTAATGGTAGAATCGACTCACGCCGCAGGCAATGCTTAAATGATACGACACGAATATTGCACGTTTCCTGTTGCAACCGAAATTAATGGGGAATAAACAAGCCTTTATAGGGAAGGCTCGGACGCGCTAAGTGCTTTGTACTTCTGATATGTCATGCAGGTATAGAGGGCGTGACGGATTCTTTACCAATAGGAAATGGAATTTAAACTTATCCCAAATATGTTTATGTCGGAAAAGGAAATTAAAATGTAAAACCGAAATGTCTTAGTGTTATTTATGGGAGGTTAGTAAATTAAACAATGTATTTATAGATTTAGATGTGATTTGTTACATACAGTTAGTTAAATACATATATAGCTCCTCAATTCGTTGGATGGTACTTTATTTTATCCTATGCCATAATTTTAAAATATTTTGGGCTAGGTATATTGAATATTGAATACGTTATATAATAATAACGAGCTTAGACAAACCACCAACACAATTTAGCAACCTCTAAGCTTATAATAAAGACAGCTGGTTACATCAATTCAAATCCTAGACCATCACACACTACAATTACTTTAAAAAGGCATAAATAACCAACGTGTCTTATTGTAGCTATGGGACACGCTAAGCTATTTAAATACCATTGTTGCGAAGTAAAGCCTATATTTTAAGGATTTATCTACCTTTAGCTCCGGGGGACAAAATTATCTGCTCGCAATTAATGAATAGGTGGGTTATTATTGGATATTCAAGGTTCGCAACCGCCTAAGGCAATGGTAAGTGTATTTCTGTTCGTTCACATTCCTCGGGAATAATTATAGATATTTTTTAACATTATAAGGAGAGGTGGGAGTTTTGCTTATTTGCATACTTCTGTAAATACGTATGTAACCGATCTATAGACAACGAAAAGATGTATAGAAACTTAAATAAAGAATATTATAACGAAAATTGTAGTATAATCTTAGTCACGCGGTTTAGGTATAGAATATTGGTGGAATCTGGTATATTTTATGTTTGAATTTGATTCCCACGTTGACTTGATACCTTTCTACAAAAATTTTAATCAGCCATCTTATTATATCAATAGTTCTAGTACCTATGTCATATTACATCATTAATATACAACGATAAGTAGCAGGGTTAAATGTAAACAATTTAGTACTCAACGTCACTTGGTTAGTCTTAAAAGTTGTGCCAAATTATTTTTAGGAATCTTACGGTTAGGTATCGGTATATGCACTAAATATTGTCTATAAGTGGGCATATATATTTGTTAGGTGCCTCATCGTCAAGGTGAAAAATAATTAGTGCTTTTTAACGTCAATAATGATTTTCGATGTGGTCAAACACTAGCTACGTCGTAGTTTCGAAGTTGGTGGTAGTGATAAGTTTAATTACTTAAACTTGTCATGATTTCCGGGTTCGAATCCCGATGGAAACAGTGATAATAAAAGTGTTTTTTTCACTTTCTAGTCTAGTCAGTCATTGTTTAACTATCGTATATAAGTGTACAAATCTTAAATATGTTTTACACTTATAACTAAATTAACCCAAAATGGTTTGCGCCTGTCTTCCTACTTAATTTAATTTATATTATTTTATTTAATCGTATTTCAACAATTTCCTGTAATATAATTATCAAACTACCCATATAAAAACTTCTTCGTTACTTCCTCCTTTTTTCTTCCTTCCCTATAACATTTAAATTAAGGCCATAATTACCCAATACAAACGGTCAACAGGTCGGTTAGCACCAACGGATAAAGCACCCAGCGGAACCATAGCCACCTTGCACGTGACTGACCAGTACCCACTGACCTTCCATCCCTTACACTTTAGCCTAAACTAGGGTTCAAGGTACCTGGTCGTGTTAATAGACCGGAACTTTACCGGAACAAGTGGTCATCCCTTTGTAAATGTCAATGGGTGTTAGATGAACAGCTGTTGGTATGAGGTGTTCTTGTTTTAAATGTAAGGAAAGGTTAAGAGGTGTATGACTGATGAGTGTGTATGTAGGGGTTTGTTATAGTGCTACAATAAAACACTATTATATTGTAGCTAATTACATCTAATATGTATAATTTATATCTAATATGTATGTATGTATTAATTTATATTTACATTTTAATAAACAAACAAAATAAAACTAAATATATACAAATTAAAACAAAAAAAAAACACTTAAATCTAACAAAAAGTAAATATTTACAGATAGCTACTAGTGTCCCGAATTTGGCACCCAGAAGCAAAAGCCCCAGCACACTAGCAGTGTTGCCCCGCTGGATAGCCAAATTATTGTAATACATTTTACTTAATATCAAACTGAAATAGTTAAAACCTAAATTAGTCTATCATATGTCAGTAATTTATTGAAAATAAAAGGCTCTGTCAATTCCCAAACGGACTAAAGGACATTAATATATATATGTATATGTATGGAAATTATTTTTTATTATTTTTAATATAATAAAGGAGGTTTTTATTAAGAAAGTTTAAGTGCATCGAACGAAGAGATAACAGTCTCATTAAATACTTTTAAGGCAAATAAATATGGCGCGTTTTCGTTCCGGCAATAAAAGTCCGAGAATACGTAAATTAAAACACTCGCTTTCACGACCATTAACCCTTGCCGGGTAAACAGGGGTTCACACATCTCCGCAGTTACGGAGGTAGTAATTCTACGGCTACCCCGAACCACGTGAGTTAAAATATCACTATAATATAAATATAATCATATGGAGCTATTATTTTCATCTTAATAAATGAAAGATTACAGACAGATTATTAGGTAGCTGCAAGTGTCTAATCCGCTTTTACTACAATTTATATGTTCCTACATTCTATTTAACCCTACGCGAATTGAATTATATTTACATATAACCGCTGATATAGAATAAAGTAACCAATTTATTTAATTAATAATACCTACCTAGATTTTTAATAACGCATTCATATTGCCAATATCGAAGCTTCTAAAGAAACCTAATCAAAGTTCTGCCTCTACAAAACCACGATACCCAACGCTAAATCGATTCATAACATTTAACGATCCCATCCCGATCCGATCACCGAATCGATTAGGCAATCTAGTCCGTGTCCATAATGATAAAATTAATTGGCCCCACCGGTCTTCCGCGTGAGTTTTTTCGACCACGTGGTCACTCACTACCGTTCATTTACGAGGCGAATTATGCGTAGTGGCAGGTGGCAGGTGCGGTGGCATGGGAACCCGGGGTTGAGGCTCTTTCCCACGATCGTGTTATTCAACAGGCACACCTGCGCCCCTTTAACGGGGATGGTAACACACGCCCGCCACGCGAAGTGAAGCGCTGATTAGACACGCGCAAGACGTGTGAGTGAGTCTTAAGAGTGTGCGTGACAGCACACTTGTCAGTCAGTTGACGTCATTTGTAGGAACAGGGAACTGGTTGTATATTATAGTGGTTTGTGGTGTTCTAGAAGTGTGGAGAAATGTAAATTAATAGACATTTCTTTTTTACTATGTACTTATAGAGTTTTGTTAATTGTTAAATGTTATTTATTGCATATGTTTATTATTAATGCAGTAACAAAGCATTTAGAAACAAAGTATGTAATTGTTAAAATGGAATCGTAAACCACAAACTCAATTTTAACAAATACTATAGTCTATTCGCGTTAAGTAAACGTCGGTGACGTCATGATAATCAGAGGTCAAACTGACCAATGAGACGTGAGTAAATAAGAAAAGAAGTCACATTGACCAATGACAGACAACCCCTATAAAATCTCATTAGTTAAATCATGGAGACCTTGATGACGTCACTATTTTCTTAAAGCGAATATACTATAAGCTACACATACATCACGCCGGGTTCCCTTGAGTTTTATAACATTTAATTTAACCACTTTACACCAAAAATCTCAAACTAAACCCCACGGGTTCCAAAAATCACATACCATCACAAAACTAGTAACCCCTTGTTAATAGGACATTCCATCAAACCCTCAATTATTGAGCTGTCACGCAAGGCACCCATTGTTGTCCAACGTTGCCCACCGACCCTCAACGTGTGGCGGCATTCACATGAGTGGAGGCGGACGCGTGATTGGCACGTGATTATGTCCATATTTGGACACTGTCTAGATATATTTTTTATATAATTAATTTATACGTAGTCTCTACATAGTTTACGTATACTCTATCATTTAGCTCTATCAATATATTTAGTCTCTACGCTAGTCGCTGAAATTTTAGTTGTTTAGTTGGTTATGAAAGATCCTTTAGAATGTTGAATTACTATTACCTGAAAAACCACAATCATTTTTCTTTTTTAAAAAACTATATTATGAAATTGAAATACTAAAAGAATCAATCACAATTTTATACTATCTTCTAATCTTGATCTAACTTTAACCTCCATCTTAACACTTAACACCAAAATTGAAAAGGTAAAAACAAGAAACAATCTTATAAGAATCAAAAAAGGAACAATGCCACCCCATGAATATTCGAACCCTTTTCAAAGCCATAATTCCGATACTCGCATTGCTTTGGATTCCATCACATCGCCTCACAATATGGGGAGTGGGCTCGGCGTGTGGAAAGCACGCTTCCTACACACACACACACACACACACACACACACATATGTATGTACATATAGATTTTCACTACATAGAAGTATGATAAATATTATGAGTTCATTTTAGATAGGAGAATCGATATTATCAAGACCGATAAATAGTATTATTGTAGTCGATATTAGTTTATTATAATGTATAATTATTAGATAGAATACTTAATAGGAGGTTATTTTTAGAGTAGATAGGTATATTCTTTTTAATAACACAACAAATTTGTATGAGTTAAGAAGGGTTATGTTTTGGTATATGTTTCTAAAATTTGTTTCTTTAAGTTTTGTATTTAAAAAGTCATTGTATTCCTAATTAGTACCCAATTTGTAACAATATTGCCAGCCTACCTGTATCATTAGGTACACAATCTCAATTGATTGATCAGACACAGATTATTTTACCAGAATCACGACCAATATCTTAGCTTTTTATGTCCAAGAATAACCCGAAAGATAAACGTTAAGGTTCCCAAGGGTGTTCGTTATTGTAATACTATCCCAGTCTGTGGTAGTGATGAAAAAACGCATTTTCTAAGTTACACGTGGTAGGGTTGTGGTTTTAAGTTTTTGTCTTGTTTGAGGACGAAAGTATTATGTTATGGAAAATATTCCAGCACTTGTACGCTGAGTGCATATCGATTACGGTCTCGTGAAGGTGAAGCGGGATTCTTTTGTTTTCGGTTTTAAATGAGAACACTTACTTTTAATGAGTTTATGACTTACAATATAAATTTAGTAAATGGTATAAAAATCAGAATCAAAATGGGTGTTATTGACATAATACACTGAGCTAGTACCTAGTAGGTAAAAAAAAATTACGTTTATTAATGTTGAATAACTTAGTTACAATATAAATTTTTGCTCAAAAATTTTTTCTTCAATATTTTACCTTGATAACTGTTTTTTCACCTTAGACTAAGGAGCCATAACTACTACACAGAACTTAGGTATAAAACCTATCTAGGATACTTAGCGATTGGCGCTACATTATTAACCCGACACTACCTCATGTGTAACATAATAAAATTAAAAAGATATAACAATATAACTACGTATTTTTTACTAAGACGTGGCGTCAAAATTCCTATTGGTTTACAACAGAGAACCTCAAAACATTGGAATTTAGCACTAAAATATACTTAAATAAAGTTAAAACAACGATTGAACTAGTATCAAGAAGTCTCACTCGCTTTAAGCACGTATATTTATTCTTACTAACCCACGCGTAATAGGTTAATTTACTACGTGACCATAACCATAATATGTAGAAAATAAATACGCAATTACACTAACCAAATTGGTAGTTGTAAAAAGATTCTGCACAATTCTTAAACAAGTTTTTGTCTGATAATCATAAAACCTATTTCTTACAGCATATTATTTGCTGAGATCTCACTGATTAGAGATTCAACTGAGAAAATAGTAGGTACTTAGATGCAAAGATAAATTGCACGTAAATTAACAACACTTAGAAAGGAAGTTGCTAATAGCCCTCGATACATTTGAATTTATAAAGCGTGCTTGTGTTAGAGCGAAATTTTTATAAGGGGGATCGCATACTTAAGCTATAGATTTGTAGAAGGCAAGTTTCTAATATATGGTAAGTGGATTACAATACATAATTCCATTAAAAACATGTCATTTTCTTTATATGTGTAATTGTTAAAAAAACGTTATGTTTACAAATTCAATACATGACGACAGGTATTTTTAAAACATTTGACAATTAAGGAAAATCAGTTCAGTAATGGTAAAGATTTCATATTCAATTTCATAATTGTTACTGTATGTAAGGGTTTGCATTTTTCAAAAATGTTCAGACACTTATACATTTATTGTAGGCACTGTAATCATTCGGTGAAATTCAATTGATGATAGCATTGTTTAACCTGGGGTTTTATGCCATAAATTGTTTATCACCCATAATCCTATTATTAATTTTATTCCCTTATTCAATTTTATTCTTGATTACATCACATAAAACCCATAAACATATACAACCGCCCTTAGACGTAATAACACAAAAAGAGGCCTAGAAATAAAAATGCACTTACTAAGACCCGTCCAAAGCAGTAATTGGCTAGGAGATTTTTTCCCAAGTACCCTCCCGCAAACCAGTCGGCGTTAGAGTACTTACAAGTACGTGGTTTCATAATAAATCTCGAACAGCACCTGCCCTTCGTGATTCATGTAGAATTGATAGTGTTGTTTTATTTTGCTTAGAAGCGGCGTCTTGCTAGAAAATAGACGAGCGGACCCGTCTCGCCATATCCGGTAAGGCATTGCATAAGGTAGATAGCTGGATAGCTGGGCTAGTTCATTCATGAAGGCTCTATCCGACCACCTGCCTTTGTTGTGTCCATTAATTCTAAGCACTAGAATGGAGCGAACAATGAACGTCCATTAACTTCTATGTCTCAGTGATACATAACATCCTTCTGCGTAATTCATTCGTATGGCAGATAGCGGATATGTTAATTACTTGGTCTTATTTGGATTAGTATGGGATAGTGTAATATAAAGGAAAGTTTAAAGGTAACCTTTATTTAAGTTACAGGTATGAATTTGTTCAATTCTTGTAATATTTCTTGTAATACCCAAATTTTCAGGAGAACGTGACTAACGAATCGGAACTTTATTTGTATATTGATTAGATTGACTACTATAAGGTACATTGTAATCGCAATCTCAGTAAATGTAAAAACGGAAATAACCAATAAGAAATGTTGCTACAAATTGAAAAAGGGGAAAAAATACAAAAGTTATCTGAATAAAATTGCGATTCTTGTAGCATGTACCTAATACCTTAATAACTTCTCAAAATAATCCTAACGACATAATCTGAAATTCCAGAGAACTCATTCAAGGCTTATCAGTAAAAATCCTCTTGTTCCAAATTCTCCAAACTAGCATTTCACCCAACCACTTCAGTAACAAAAGTGCCTCGTAATCCCCAAGGAGTCATCCCTTAGAATGCCTAGAAGAGTTAACAAGGGCCCGAGATGTCAGTCGGCGCTTCAAAGCTAGAAAAGCAAAGAAATGCTTCTTGGAACTAGTTGAGAACCGGTAGGGGCGCGCGCTGCCGCTCGTGGTTCGCTCGTGCGGTACGCATGCCGCACCCGTGCTGCCTATAAAAGGCGCCGCGACCTTCCTGTTACAACCACTCCCTTCTCAACCTCGGAGCGAGCACGTCGTTCGCGTGCTTGTACTATTTACGTAAACATGTGCCTCGCTAAAGATTGTGACTCACCGAAAAAGGAGGTTGTGTCTCCCCGATCTCCTTGGGCGAAACTACTCAATAGACAGGTTGGTTTCTGTTATATAATTGACAACAAACAGATAATAAATAAATAAAAAGTATGAAAACTATATATTTAGTGCCAGTTAACTAATGATTTGTTTTGTTCTTTTCCAGAGTTCCAAGCCGAGACTTCCACGCAAAGTGACAACATCAGCTCGTGTGAACCTCAACAAGTGCTGGAGCAAGCTTGGCGAGTTGATCTCCAACAACCCTCCCCGGGAAGACCTGCCGACCCTCAAAACAGCTTATGCTGAAGAGGAACCCATCTTACTCCCGTTCTCCGAGTACTTCTACCCCTTAGAACCTGTGAAACCAGGTAAAGAAGATGAAGCAACAAATCAGAATATTATCAACACCACTAGATTTGAGTTACTTACTGACAATACAGAGGTAAGCGAAAACTTAGAGAATGAGTTACGAGAAATCTGCGCGTCTAACAAGAGCAACTGTTTCGTGTGTAGTCTATGCCATTAGATTGTTTAGACTGTGATATAGATTAGTTTAACGCTCAAGTGTCTTAAAACGAAATCCAGTCTTCCAAATAGATTATATAATTGCATCTTCCATGAAGATAGTAACTTGTTTTAACATACAATGCCGGTGCTGTGTAATTGTTAGTAATGAATATTAATGTGTTTAGTAAAGATTATAGTTATATTAAAGAGAGTTTTGGTATACAGCTTTAATGGGACCATCTGCACTGTAAAATAACGCACCTCTCTACAATTTTATTGTTTATTTTAAGGATTTAGTTTACGAGATCCAATGTCTTCCAGTAGATCTTAGTTTAGTCTGTGATATCGAAAGCTTTAATTAGTTTAAGAAGAGTTCTATTAATCTAAGTGAGAGTTCTATAACTTCTGTAGCCGAATTTTAATTAAGGAACATTACATATCATCATCAGCAAGCTTTAACTAGACTAAGTTTAGATAAGTTAGGGTATGTATCACTTTAAACTTAGAATTATTGTACATTATACTACGTTTTAGTTGTAACTTGTATCTTAGTTCGTATGTTTACTTACTTTATTTTTGTATAACTTTGTCTTCATGAATTCTTCCGTATGTGTCAATGACTTAGGTTTCGATAGCTATAGTTTAGGTATTAAGGTCGTATCAATGTCATCACAATTGATATTTCGTATGAGGATAGACTGATAATTAATGTTTAAGATCGCAAGACTTTCCCTTGATCTCCGATCTGTAATTAAGATTTAGTAGCTTAATAAAGTATGTTTTAAGTTTATTTACACTCGTTTGATTTACAATTTAATCCTTAAATTTCACATGCTTTTGAATTGCTTCATGAAATATGGATGACATAACGTGACTTATTCAATTTCAAAACATGTATTTCATGCTATTGGACAGACATACACAAACGCAGTAACGGACAAACAAACCTTAATTAATACGATATGTATATATGATACAATATGTATATATACCATAAATATCATACTAACGTTTGATATACACGTATCAATTACAAATACACACAACAAAGAATCACCACCTCGCCTAATACTACTGTACTATTGTTATACTGCTATCTCGCCTATTTTTCTAAAAAGGGTAGGTAGTAAGTAGGTAGACATCGTAACTATTCATTTTTCATATCTTAACAAACCATTTATACGTTAAAAACTTCTAAGAAAAACAGTATACAATCTGTGTGGAAAGTAATTAATATTTGACCTATACAAAGGTGTATGTAGTGTGTGAGACGACATATAAGTACATATTATGTAATGTAGAGGAAATCTCAGGCAACGGTGATGAGATCACAATTCACAAGCAATCACGACAACGAGAATACTCCAAAGTTATGATCAACAAGACGGTTACTATGAACAAGTGCATACAGATATAGAACAACTTTACTGACGTAACGTGTAATATGACTATTTGTTTGGTAATATATATATATATATATATATATATATATATATATATATATATATTGATGTTGCTGAATAAATAATATATATACCAAACAAATATATATTGATGTACGGTTACGATGATCATGTATATATGTATACGAACCGTCTGACTACTGGGATGTTTGATCGCAAAGCGGTATAAAGAAACTAATGCTATTATATATATTTTTAATTTATCCGTATCCCGGTTCTATTGAATACAACTAATAGCGATACTACTCATTCGAGGACTCCGTAACCCGTGACGTGAACGAGTTGAAACTCTGGAGAGTAATTAATAACTCCAAGCCCGAGATTCTTTCTACAATGCGTTATCACGACCGTAGAGTGTGTACGTAATATTTTTGATTTTACATCGATTGTCTAAGCAAAAAAAAAGCTTTGAAGATCCCGATTGATTGGAGGCTTAATATTATATAAGAATCTTTACATAATTACTGTAATTACCAGTATGATTCGTGTATCGTCAGAAATAATAAAGATTAAAGTAAATTTATTATGTATAGAAATATCTTAGCGACAAGATTCATTATACTTACTTCAGCAGTTATCATTTTAAGAGTAGATCAATGTACTAAACAACACAGCAAGAAAACGCAATCGAAAATTATTATTTTTTCACCCCATCTGTAACATGTTTTGTATTTCAACTTTGTATACTTAGGTATAGGGTAAATAGGATGGGATTGAGCGATAGAATACCAATTCGTCACCAATGTTCCAAATGACATCGTAACCCTAACATTTATGCTATGAAGTGACCTAAGAGATACTAAATCTCAGAGGTTCTGTCCACCCCGAAAGGTATTGAAGGGCGTGAGTATATGTATGTACATAAAAGGTTACAGACGTGATTGATATAACTTTACAAGTTCTTTAAGTTACGAAGCCACTTAACCTTTATAATCAGTAAGAACAATATGAAAATCGTAGCTTCATTCGTAGCGCTTGAAGCTATACTCGTAGTCATTGAAGTTGTATACAGTAGCATTTCTGTATAAAGTGGTTTTATTGCTTGTATTTAAGTAGGTATTACTAACAGCAATTTTTTTTATCGTAATACTTTGATTGCCAATAATTAAGTGTAGTATTGTAAAAAATAATTTTCGAGTATGTATGATAAGTATCATGTTGTAGAGCTAGTACCAATATTAAAAAATGGATTTAAATAATTATTTACCGCAGATTCTGGAAATACATACATGCACAGATATATTCACGTCTCTAAGGGGATAGGCAGAGACTATCGATCACCACCTGGAACGATCCTGACAAATCTCTCTTTCTTCACTGACACCCATTAACCTTCTCATACATACTCTTTAGTACTTCACACTATGTACACCCGCCTTCAGAAGAATGTCTCTAATTTGATCTGTATAAGTTCTACGTAGCCTATCCCGTCCAACTCTACCTTCCACTTTGACTTTATAGAATCCTTTTGTAACCCTGCTTTCATTCATTTGCTCCATGTGCCAAAACCACCTGGAAATTCTGGAAATGTTGTCCAATTTTCTCCTCTCCTACATATCGATACAAGGTACTCCTGCTTCTAAATATGACAAGATGGGTATTGTTTAGTGTAAATAGGTAAACGGACTGTACTGATATCAACCATTGCATTTTAACCAAGAAGTGTAATAAATATGTATCCTGCCCTTACTCTTTATTCCTTTCGTTCGCGATTAAGACAACCTGTAAGACAATTTACTATATAACCAAATCAGTCACGGGCTTCCAATTTCCACGGATACTTTTCCTCGATTAATCCCAAACAAACGTGTCATTGTTGCCATAAAATCGTCTAACTAGCAGCTGTGACATAGCCCAAAGTCAACATCAATGTAACGCGTCGCGCACCGTGAAATCCTCCGCGAACATCTAAAAGCCATGCCGGATTTCATAAAGGCGACACATGCTAAATCAAAGGGCATGTGTTTGTAATACTGAGAGCCGTGCACCGTGTCGAATTGACGAAGAAAGCCGGCTCGAATACCGATGAATTGAGCGAAAAACCGAAATTTTTCTGCGATTCGATACACCACCGCGATTTCACGGTTACCTATGCATCGAGCCAGGACTAGTGTCGCCCTCTATTCAGACTTCACCTATATCATCGGAACGGAACGAATTGGCGGCGAACGATAGCGATTCATCATTCTTAACCGTTTGCTCTAAATGGACATCCGAATGTGAAGCCAAATGTCACGTCGTATAAAGTTTTTTTACAATAAAGTACGGTACAAAGGCTTAGAAATTATTAAATGTGGTAGAGCTAAGGGTAGGTTAAGGTAAGAAAAGCTTATAAGTTTGCACAATTGAAAAAGTCTACAATGCTTACATAATATTCAACCATTTGTGCATTTCTTTCAGGATAGATCGCATGACATGAAATGAAATTATCTATGAAATAAATAAATCGTAAACTCTGATTGAAATGCATGCAAACCTTACCTTATATGTATATGATTACTACATCAAATGCAATAGTTGTTTTATAATTATCTTTTTAACGAGAACTTCAATTAGTCAGTTCCTCAATACAATATACGGTACACACAACCGTACTTCTTAATAACTGAAAATATTGCATGCGTTTACTTAGTATCCTACAAAGTAGTCGATTTGTGTACAACACAAAGCTTGTAGTAACAATCCCTGGCTATCATTGTACACTTGTGGTAAGCATTACTTTGTAAAAAACAAGAATCTTTTCAGTTACTTGTAAAACTTTTGACTACCGAGGCTTGCTTTTGAATTGTGTGGTGCTTTTGAAGTGACATAGGTGTAATTATGTGTTTAATGGATTCGACGCTGTTTACTTGGGTTTCTCGTCACAAAATGTGGCATTAATGTTGTTTAATAATTACATGAAACTAAGTAAGAAGAGCATATGGTAAATCTCTTGTTGTTTTAATAATAACCACCCTTCCAACTATCAAGAGCAAACATGTGATACTTATTGTAAACTTTAGCCGAAGTAATGTAGGAAGTGTAAAGTAATAATTACAAAATACAATGTGACGCAACTTTTCTGAATATCAAGAGATTACACTTACTCACTCACTTGACTTACATTACATGATAATATTGAAAAAGAGTGAGTTTTTCATTTATTCTTCATTGTATAATTATACAATACAGTTACATATAGATAAATTAGGGAATTAACAAGAAATGTACAATTAATATATACGCAAGGAAGTTAAAGAATTCATGTTATCACACTTACACTCTTAGTGTCCAACTAAAAATTCGATAATAGTTAAATGAAAAATAGCCTTTAAAATTTAAATAATTTCATAAAATAACCATTCATTTTCATAAATCAATCTGTGTTTGAATCACATACTGACGTGTTTATTTTCCCCTGACATCCTATTGACAAAATCCCATCCATTATTCTATCAACCACTCCGCGATCTTCACGCCATCTTGGTTAAACTAAATACTTTTTAAAACATCAAAGGAGGTGTAAGAAACAGGATTAAACAGTGACCGAACCTCCTTGTTAAAATTCACAGTTTCTCTTTATAATAGCATTAGGCTGAGGTTGCGAAAACAAGCACCTTATGTGCTCAGGGCGTTAAGATGGGGAAAACAAACTGTACCGTGAAATCGGGATAAAGTTGTTAAATGTTACACTTCGCTTATTTAGTTAAAGGCAGATGTGATTAGGAAGATTCGAGTAGGCATGGAAGCGTAGTTTAAGTTATAAGTAAGATCTTTAGTATGGAAACAACTTTCAAAAACTTTCGGAGGCAAATTGTAAATAATTTTAGTTTCCATCAAATTCCATTTAGTTGGATTGTAATGATAACTTCAGCGATAAAGGTGTTGTAGCATATCCATAGGCTCAGGTGTGTTACCACAGTGGCACATTAGGACATGTATGCTTTTTAGATACTTGCTTTAGCAAGTTATGAAATCGCAAACTTTAATTTGCAAGCAGTGAGCAATGGTAAAAAAAGCTACTGATTTATTTACATACATACATATACACATCTTGCCCGTTTCCCTGTAGAGGGCCAGGCAGAGATCACAGACCTCCATCAGTCCCGATCCTGAAAAACTACTTTCACTTCATTGACACTCATGCACCTCCTCATACACATTCGGTATTTACTTAATTAATTATATACGAGTGGTTAGACAGAAAAAAAATAAGTTAGTTAATTAATGGCTGTATTCACTCAATCGCCATATCCTTCTAACTTCCGGCAAAACTAACACGTTCCACTTAACTAAAGCTTAAAACCTTTTAAAACAAACACTTCATTTAAGAACAAAAGTGGGATTTCTAGCACATAGAGTTCTAAAAGCCTTTAAGAAACGTCACTAATTTGCAAACAATAAACACTAATAGGCTTTAAGTAGGGCGACAGAGGAAATGCGTTTGCCAACACAATGGAATGCTCGAGTCAAGTGCAGGAAGCTGTTAAAAGTTACACATAATTAGGAGTCACACGCACTCGGGTATTTCCAATTTTGTAGGGTGACATTGGTTCTGTATTTAAGGTGGCTAAGATTGACAAGACATTTGTAGTAAATTGATATTTAAATGTTATTAGTAAACCAGGCAGTAGTTAGACAACATTATTATAAGAAAAAAAAGTTTATATAAAAAAATCTTATACCCATTTGTTTCATGTTCGTGGTTTAATCATCTAACAAAAATATTAATGGTATTACATCGATTGATTAATTTTAAAAATTTGATTAGTAACGGACTAATAAGTAATAATTTGTACAAGCAGATAAACGATATTGAAATTAATGACTTTTTTATAAAATTAAATTGTTAATTATCATACATACATACATACACATCACGCCTGATACCCTGTAGAGGGGTAGGCAGAAATCACGGATCCCCATTTGTCTCGATCCTGACAGACCACTTTCGCTTCATTGACATTCATACATCCTCTCATACACTCTCGGCGGTTATAGGTACTCCTAACGTCACCTTTTTCAATATTGCGTCTATCTGACTGTTATATGTCTTATTAGGCCGGCCCCTACGTAACCGCCCTTCCACTTCACTCATAAATATTCCTTTTGTCCATCTGCTATCATTCATCCGCATAACATGTCCAAACCATCGAAGCATGCTCTTTTCAATCTTAGTCACTACATCTTCCTTCAAACCGCAACCTTCCCTTATCACACTATTTTTAATTATAAAAATATCGGTACTTATTTTCATACAATATTTTCGAAGATTTTGAATAATTAAATTTCTAATTAATTAAGAAACCTTAATCACCACAACGTTTAGTCACCCCATCCTGCTGAATGCTATCGGCTCCTACTAATGTGTAATTTCTATCGCAATCCCAGACAGGAAATGGCTCATACCATTAATTCTCGTGTCTAACTCAAAACACGTGCTGCCATCACCCAATATTTTGCAAGCACAGGCATCGACCGAATCTCTTTTAGCTACAAAAAGCCACCACACTTGTATTTCGGTTTATTTTAAAAGGGATTGGCAAAAAATCAAGAAATATTTCGGTAACACGTGCATTGCGATACCCATTTTGTGCGGCGTCAAATTACAGAGTTCGCGTTCTTTTTTACCGGAAACTGGAACCATGGAAACGGTATCTAATATTTTTATGAATTTTGGCAACACATTCATAATGTCCTAAAAAGGTAAACTTTATGACTGCTGTGTTAGGTATATATATATATATATATATATATATATATATCTTTCTACTGACTGCTTGATTGCTTGACTGCTTTCAATTGATGATTGTTTAATATATTTTAAAATAAAAACTAAACATTACCCCACGCCATCTAACTATAATGGTAAATATAATGCAGAAACTTTATTATATTAAACTCTTTAACTCACGGCTAGTGTATGTTAATACTGATTCAACACTGAACCAAACATCTTGAATGCTATATAACCCAATGCGTGGTTTACCCATCTAGTAAGATATTTTCAAGTGTGCTTTAAAAAATAAAAGTCCGTATTGTAGTCTCTCCAAATTCTGTTCTAGGTGGCCAGGTAATTGCCCTCTGTGTTTTTGCTAGCAAAAACTAAAAAGGAATTCTGCCTGCAATTTTTTCCCTAAATCAGGAAGGTCCAAAAAACTTATCACATTATTAACCGTCCATACGTTGGTAACTTGAACCGATTTCGCGTGCCAGCAAAAAAGGAAGCGTGTCTAAAAAATAATTGTGCACGCAAAAGTTTTTGGCCAAAAAACCCCGCCCGGGGACACAGGAAACGGTCTGGGGCCAAAAAACGGGGCCAAAGCGGACCAAAAAGGGCCAATTGTCGGCCGGTTGATCGATGACCGAAACACAATCGTGCTCAACGTCTCGACCCATCAGATTACATCCAAAGAGCCCTTCAGAGCAGATATTCTTCAATTTCGCCATAAAATTGATTAAATACTCCACTATGGAAACCGATCCAAATCGACCGCGTAACGTTTCTTACTGGATTTCATGGAGTTTCCTGCTTAGTCTTTATTAAGTGATTGTTTAATTTTAATTTAATTAAGTGTGTTTTCAAGTACCATTTTTTTATTGTTTAGTTTGCTAAAAGAACCTTGCAATTGTTATTAATTTAAGTTCTAAATATTCCCAAAGTTTCTATAAGTTTTTTTAAATTTTACTAACATATGCATATATTCACGTCCTTGACATTCAGGGTGGACAGAACTTTGGAAACAACCTTGTAACTCCTAGGTTGATTCTTTATCAATGATTTCATCCCCACTACAAAATCAGAATGAAAGATGGATCTTTGTGAACTAAACAAAGCCAGATTCAAATCATACGTAACAAATAACATTACAAGCGCATACAAATGAACGAGGGGCGTGTCAGCTATCTTTAGACGGAACACTCAAAGAGCGCGTACGCAACCGTTGGATCACCTTATTCTATGATCTTTAAAAACTTTTGAAGATCCACACAATATAGAATTAAAAAAGTAGGCGTAACTTTTACTGTCGAGGCATAAAGCAATCGGACCCGAGTCCCGCAGCCCGAAAAAAAAATACAAAGAGAAGATCCTTCGCGAATCTCGGCAATAAACTTCTATTGATTGAATTTTGGACCCATGCTGGGCTATAGGGGCTCATTATAGTCCCGATAATTTAAGATTCCACTTTTTTCTTGGATAGGTAATTTTTTATTTCCATCAAGCAAGAGTGTCGGCGTGCGTTGAACTCTTTTAAAAGAAGAAAAATTTAGTGTTTAGTATTGTTGACTTTTGTTAAGTGTAGCAATGTTTATGGCATATTAACACTCAAATGTACTATGTTTA
Organism: Leucoptera coffeella; assembly: GCA_030578115.1. Classification (NCBI taxonomy): domain Eukaryota; kingdom Metazoa; phylum Arthropoda; class Insecta; order Lepidoptera; family Lyonetiidae; genus Leucoptera; species Leucoptera coffeella. The sequence goes on from JAMBLF010001287.1 coordinate 68,041, forward strand.
GGATACACGTTAAACCAAATGTTATATCTATTCACCATTTTAATAGTATCTATAAATTATACTTACCTACTGCTATTTACTACTCACATCCAGGTGCATGTAATATATTTTTATGCACTGTGCATAAAAAATATACGTTAAGATACAAAATAAAACAAAAAATATTTTATTCAATATAAGGATCATAAAACCCCTTAGTGTAAGTAAAAAAACTGTTATTAACAGAAACTAAATCTTAAAATTATATGTAATAAGACTTATTAAACTGTTGTTAACTTTAGGTTTATTCATCAAAATATAATTTGAAATTTCTGCAGAATTAGATAATTGCTTATATTCACTACTCCATATCTCCAACGATAGGCAGAGACTATCAATTGCCACCTGGAAGAATCCGAACATATTTCTCTCTCTCTTGCTTCACACCCATTAACCAGCCATTACATACGCCTTGAGAAGAATGTCTCCAAATTAATAATAAATGAATTATATACTACATACATACATACACATCACGCCTGATTCCCTGTAGAGGGGTAGGCAGAGATCACGGATCCCCATTTGTCCCGATCCTGACAGACCACTTTCGCTTCATTGACATACATACATCTTCTCATACGCTCTCGGTGGTTATAGTTACACCTAACGTCACCTTTTTTACGTAGGGGCCGGCCTAATAAGACATATAACAGTCAGATAGACGCTATTATATATGTACTACTAAATATCATAAATTTTATAACCCCCTGTCTCTCATGTTTTATGACCATTTAACCTACAGCCAACCTTTAAGGTTAGAGCCTTGAAAATCGAAAGGCTTTCAAGCGTTAAACATGCAACTTCCTTATTATGCGCAAAGTGTGTTCATAAATCGTGGCGTGGCCAATCTGGTGCGGAAAGACGGGGAATTCGATACGCGAATCTCGTAAGATGCGAAGGGCCATGGCTAATTATGTCCAACTATGTTATCCGAGTGTGGGATTGTAGAATGTAACTAGGTTTCTTTTTTGCAAGACACAAGAAAGTCGCGATTTTTATTCACTTTACGCGCCAAGTCCCGTTTTCTTTAAAAAAGACACAAGAGGTCTAATAATAATAATAATATATATATATATATATACACATACAAATTCACGTCTTCTAATCCCTTTAGGGGTGGACAGAATCTTGGAGATAATAAAACATATCTCCAAGATTAAAGTCAAAGTCAAAGTCAAAGGTTTTTATTCAACATAAGTACAAGTACAGTACATTCATTGAAAGTCAAAACATTTGCCTGACACTGGTTGTCTCTTATCATTGAAATTCTACCGTTGGTTCGGAAGCCCTGGCTCGGAGAAGAACCAACAAGAAACTCCGGCTTTCAGGATTTTTTGCCCAGTGCCATTTACAAAAACAAATTTATAAAGAAACATAATTAACTTTGCACATATAGCTTAGATGCACTCATTGCCAACCCTGAGCATCGGCAAGGTAGTCTCCGACCGCGTAGTAAGCGCCCCGGACTAGTCGGCCTCTAACTATAGTCTTAAATTTAGGCAAGGGCAATCGCGTAATCCAGTCCGGTAAATGATTATAAAAACGCACGCAATTTCCAATAAAAGATTTCTTGACCTTTTGAAGCCTCGAGGGCGCCACATACAGCTTATGTTTGTTCCTAGTATTAATTTTATGAACATCACAGTTTCTTCTAAAAATATTAAATTTTTATGTACATAAATGACACAATCATATATGTACTGAGCAACAACCGTCGAAATATCAATTTCTTTAAATTTTTCACGAAGTGACTCTCTGGGGCCCATTCTATAAATGCAGCGAACAGCCCTCTTCTGCAAAACGAATATTGTGTTTATGTCAGCAGCACAACCCCACAGCAAGATGCCATAAGACATAATGCTATGAAAGTAGCTGAAATAAACAACCCTAGCCGTGAACTCGTCCGTGTATTCCCTAATCCGTTTAACAGCATATGCCGCGGAACTAAGTTTTTTAGATAAAACGCGAATGTGGTCTCCCCACTGCAGCTTTGAATCTAAAGTTATCCCTAAGAAGACAGTAGTATTAATTTTATCTATTTTCTCATTATTTATTATTAGATTGGTTTCGACACCATTAACATTTGGCAAAGTAAATTTAATACATTTTGTTTTATTATTATTAAGAACTAAATTGTTATATTGAAACCATTGAACTACATCTCCTATCACCGAGTTTACTTTTTGCGACTCATCAATTTTCCTGCTAATTTTAAAGATTAGGGATGTGTCATCAGCAAAAAGGACCATCCTGCACCTATTTTTAGTTACAAAAGGTAAGTCATTTATGTATACTAGGAAAAGAAACGGACCTAATATTGAACCTTGAGGCACCCCCATCTGGACTGAACGACCCGACGACTGCTCCAAACCAATAGTTACTTTTTGTACTCTATTACTTAAATATGATTTTATTACATTTAGTGAATTATTTTTAACTCCATAATACTCTAATTTTCTTATTATTATATCATGTCGGACACAATCGAACGCTTTAGAAAGGTCACAGAAGATACCAAATGCATCCTGTGACCGTTCCCAGGCATCAAAAATCCCTTTTATTAATTCTACACCAGCATCAGTGGTGGACAAACCCTTTGTGAAGCCAAATTGTTTAGAATGTAGCAGTCCGTTCAAATTAAAATGGTACAACATCTGATTTAACAAGATTTTCTCGAATACTTTACTTAATGCTGGTAGCAACTTAATGCTGGTAGCATTAGGTTAGGTTACCAAGGTTATTAATATGGATTGTGATGTCACATGAAACATTTATGACAGGTAGCTAGCCCATTGCCTAATTGATTTCATTTACCCCTTGTCCCTATGTCGCCTTCTACGACGTGCCGGGAAGAACAGCAGCTATTTCGCATTCTCTTGACGTCCCGCACTAGCAGAGGACATTTATAATATTCATTCTCTTTATATAGTTCGTTTACAATATCACAAATAATCAATCATGTTAAAACTCGGCCTTACAAGACAACCACGTAGAATGCTTACACGGTGATACATCTCCTTAAAGTCTCGATAAGCAAACAGTCCTTGGCCATGTTTATTTGGGCAATCCAAAGTCAATCCCTAAATCAGTTTGGGGATAAACAAATATGTGTTCAGCCCTCCAGAGAAGTTCGTCGAATCCTTAAATAAACACACTCACTGTTGTTGTGGAATAGTGTCATTTTGGCAATGTGTAAGCATAGATTTATTCTTATAATAATGTATGAAAAATAAATAATTCGACGTGATTCAACAAAATAGGAGAGTTCAGGTAATGTGTAAGAATAACATGTTATATTTGCAGGCATATTAAGTACTGCAACTATTAAAACACTGGTCACGCAAAAATCCTTCATTTAAAAGAAAAGTCACTATTTCTTTGCTCTGATAGAAAGGTACTAGAAACTATCTTTTAAAAACTAAGCATGAAGCTGGATCAAATCTCGATGTTATCTACATTTACTCGTCTAATCCATTCCCGTAATTTACACATTATTAATGTATATTGATTTATTAAATTTAAGAAGTTATAACGAAATTGAGCTTACTTACAATGTATCATATACATAGTTACAATGTTAGGCATTCAAATTACCATACTAACGAACACACAATACATTGATATCTGTATTCCAAAGCTCATCCCGTATTCAAATGCTAACGAAATTAATTCAATTAGTCGTGCAGACCAATAAAACATCTTTGACACACCAAAGAGGTTACACACAAAAGTTATTGTAAGCGCACGTGTTCTCATAAAGGCCATTTAGAATCGACCTACTCAGCGGGTTGTCCTTAAAATGACCCTTAGGACACCTTCTAATATATACCTTAATTTAGTACGTATAAGGTTTGATTTTGAATAATAAAAAGTGTAAAGAATACGGCGAGAATTTTCACAAAACTGTCAAAGTATTGATCTCGTAGGTGCGATGGTTTGTCACTGGTTCAATAAAGGCACGGTATGAGGTAATTGCTTCAAATAGGTTTTGATAGGAAACCGCTTAAGGCTCTACGCGCTATTGTGTCGGTTAGTGCCTGTTGAATTATTTCGTTACGGCTCCTAACAATGAGAATGAACGTGCCTTTACTAGTTTGCGACCGTCAATCATTAGCGATTTGAATCTTGTTCACTTATTGAAAAGGATGCTTTCAGTTTATAACATGGTTTGAATTCCAATAGAAGTTATTTTTAATGGCACTAACCATGATGTATGTATGTATGTATGTACCAACAAAATTAAACTCCTTTCCCTTATTAGTAACGTAGTAGTACGTGTACACAGATGCTTAATCCATTTAGCGGTATACAGAACTAAAGCACTGAAAAATACTGAATGGTTTAGCAATATAAGTTCAAGTATGATTTTACATATATCTACTGGGTTAGACACAGGTTTGACAACGTCTTCAAGAAACCATGACTGAACATGAGTAGTATAGATGCTTCTTAACGTAATTGTGTACGCATTACTTCATAAAGAACAATTTAAGAATGAACTTACTATCTATAATTGGTGAGCAGTACTTCATTTTGATACATGAACTTTGTAAATATATATTTAATTACTATAGAATCAATTTACAGCTCATTTCAATACCAATTAGGGAGACACATGAAAAAAATATTTATACGTTAAACCACTAAAATCTCTAACTTCAAGAAATAGCAAATCATGCTCCTGATGTTGCGTGTGCTATGATATTTTTTTATTTATAGGTTTAGGAAACGAATAAATAGGCCCACGATAATATGTCACTCAGGTGGTTCGATCACCTCCCGCGGAGTGAGTCGTGAACGTGCAAACATGGCTTTAAATTCGTCAGGTTAAGGTACGATGACAATAGTGAATTAAAATTTAGAAAAAATAATAAAATAAATGAAAATAACTGATTAGAGCGTTTAGCGATACAAATGATCTTAATTGAGTTATAACACTGTAAATCTAGTCTATTAAGTTGTTTAAGTGCAACAAATCTGTTAAAATAGTTTTGGACACAAATATTATTGAATTTACCATGTACACAATACCCACTATATGCAACGATAAAGTCTAGGTTTAAACACGTACATACCACATAAAATTCATCAAATTTACTTTTCCTTCATCAACACCGTATTACTTGCAATAATTTACTTAAAATTCCTTAACATATAAACTTATAAACAACTTCATTCCCCTATAACCGCACCTTACGCCACCCGCCTCGCCCCAAGGGCTGCCACCTCAATAGCCATTGTTTCACTAGTCCCTTGAGCAAATATTGAGGGCAGGCTCTTTGGGACGTTTGCAAACACTGTCCTACTGGGTGGCTATTCACAATGCGATTCCGCGAACAGCGACATTTCGTGACAACTTCTCTTCTGCGACGATTATTCCCTAATTGTGTGTCCACCTGGCTTTTATTTAGTTCTTCACGTGACAGACTTATTTCGTCGTAAGGTAATGGATGACCACTCATTGAATGAGCTAACCACCTTGGGCGCTAGACAATGTTGGAAAGACGGAAATGGGTCGACAAAAGAGGCTTGTGTAGAAGTGGCAGTTTTGTTCTTGTATGCCACTGACATGTCTCTAAAGGTATGAATTTATTAGGTTATAAAAAGTGGAATGACAGCACGAGCGATTTTATGTTTGTATGTGTATAGTTAAAATACTACAGTCATTTAGTTTGTACATACATGTCACATCCGTTTCTTCTTTCATACCATATGGATGCACACTTGTAAGTAATTTAGAGATCTGTGCTTTAAAATATTCATAAGAACTTGCTAGTTAAAACTACCTTTATAATTAAAAACCGTAGCTTTCGTAATTAATGACAGTATTTATAAACTGTTCTATGGGGGGAAAACATTAAAACCAGCCTATTTTACTAATTAAATTAATCAATTGATTACATAAACACGGTCTGCCATCTACCATATAGGGTGCTGGGTAACTCAAAATCATTAGCTTTACTGTAATAAGATATAAATTGCGACAAACGGTACACATTTTGTTATACATTTACAAAATATTCCATTAACCTGAAACGCATCTGCTCAAGTGTATGCAATATAATAAATATCTTAAGAAATCATACCAAACCTTCACATATAAAAGCTTACAGAATAGAAGAGCGATCGAACTGCGAAACGCTTAAGAAATCAAATCACAATGACATTGGATATTCCATTCTGGCCAATGTTTGGTTAGGTGCTCACAGGCCATTGTTGACAACAGAATCAATTTACGATAATTGTCATTTATTATGAAATAAATATGATTCTTTATTCCGTGAGCCTTTGTGAAGAGATGAGCCTACGAATCTTTAGTGCGGAGCCAGTGAGCGTAAAGGCATTTTATAGAATACCGAGTGAATTCATCTAAGTGATTCAAAAATATGACTATAGATGGCATTTGACAATAATTAGATGAATGGAACCCATTTATTGGGCTATATGAAGCGTTAATATGAACGTCGCGACTTATGACCCAAACAGATGGTTCTTGATAAGGTTATGGTGCTTAATTAAATGGAAATAGATTATGTTGATGCTCTTTTGTGCAATGTCGGAGTTCGTCTATAATACTAACATTCTTAATATTTTATAAAAAAAATGCTTGAAATGGAACTATATCTTTACACTATTTATGACTTTATGCAACTGCAACATTTCTTATAGGAATACATGGGCATTTGTCAATGAAAGTAGGAATAATTACGTACAACAGACCGTCTTTTGAAAGGTTGCCGGTACAAACTATGATCATTTTTCTGTTTACCTGTTCATAAATAATTATTTTATTTGAAGTATCCGCGGACTATTCTAAAAGTTTAAGATAAATGTACACACATAAACCATGTAAAATTATCTGAATGGAAAACATCGCTTTCGTCATGCCAGTTTATCACGATCTTCAATAATTTAATATCATTAGTAAACCTTTAAGAAATAGCTGGTGAAAAGCCGAGCCGCCTGACAACTTTTTGCCCGTAAAATTCACTTTGAATAGAACTTAAACTTAAAAGTCACTTAAGTGTTAAGTTGCCTGTTATTGGCTGTCTAATAATGCGTGTATAATTTCGATTTATGATATTCCAAGCATATAATAATGTCAGCTGCGCAAGTGATTAATATGACTATTTATAGAGCAAGTTTCGGTCATTTTCTGTACTTCATACATTACGTTCTAAGATGATATAAGAGAAGAGAAAGAAAAGAGTTTCGTCGGTATATACCTAACACAAGCTAAGGAGAATATATTTTATCTTAAAATTATATATTATAGCAAAGATTAAATCAAACAAGGAAATTCATAGACACCGAGGAATTATATTTATTATATTATTCAACATTAATTATGATTATCATTATCCCATCAAAGTTATAAGTTCATTTTTACGAGTACAATAATATGTTACTAGTACAGTAGGTAATCACTAATTAAGGTTCCATAATTAGTATATAAAATGACAAATTAAGGCTAATTGTGACACTTTGAATATCATTAATAAAGTGTAATTTATATAGTTACTAACTTTAGTTATTTATTCCTTAAGATACTATACACCTTACGGCTCAATCGTCAAAATACTAACTACCATCAATAAAGTGCCATTTAAATACTAACTTTAACGACAAACATAGTCTTTAACTAAAAACATACACCAACTCAAAAAACTCCCGACACCGTTAAAAATCCCAACCCCTATTACCCTATCCAACCAGATTGGCAAACACAAATACATGTCTCAAAACAATGGCCCATTCAATCCGTTCATTTAGGTAATTTGTCCTCGAAAACCGCGTTCCCATATAGGACCACGTGTCAGTATATCATCCATTGTTGATGCCCGTATAGGCCGAAGATCTGATAAGGCCTTTGTAAGAAGAGATGGGAGATAACATCGGCCCATTGTGAGCTGTAGTGACGAACCAATACGGGAAAATTGAAAGGTCTAAGGCTTTAACAAGTCTGTTGAACGTCAATAGAGAGGTTGATGTGCAGAAGGGATTTGCTTTGGTTTCTGTGGCTTTTTCTTAGATATAACTTGTGTGGAACGGTACCTAACTAGCATGGATTATTACTAAGCTATGATACTACTGAGCATTTAATAATAATAGTTTACGAGTAGGGTGTAGTTTTGTTTATGGATATTTTTCGTTGTTCGCGTTCGGCATAAATCATCTTCGATTCTGCACAGCATATTATAATAACGACGAGAGTAATTTTGTTTTTATAATGATTGACTTGTAACGACTGTACGTAGATTGAATAACAGAAGAGTATGTATGAAAAGGTCAATGGGTGAGTGAAGCAAGAGAGATTTATCAGGATCGATATCGATAGTCTCTGCCTATCCCATTGGAGACGTAGAGGCGTGAATATACATATGTATGTATGGCTCGAAACCATTTACCTTCAAACCCATACAACAGACAAAAAACAGCTATACTATCAAGTTCTATCATCTATCTATCTATCAACATGACACACATCTCTCTCCGCCCAAAACTTCAGAGATTAAAAAGCTAGTTGAAAACGTCACAGCTATGTTCGGTTCCCCGCCCAGCCTCTGAGCACCTCGGGCGTGATAGGGCGGGGCTCGAAAGCCTAGGGCGGAGCAGGCAAAACGTTTCTCTTATTCTGAGAAATGGTTTGAGGGTCCTTGGTCAATTTGGTGCGAAATTAATTCTTGTGGGCGGTGCAGAATGACTTTGTGACGCCGCTGGTAACTTTTAATTCGGTCATGTTGGCTAAAATGTCTTGTCATTCTTTAATGGTGTCTGCCAAACAAGGATGTTTCATTGTTAATGTTTACAGGTTATAATTAATGTCTGTAACACAAAATAATGTCATAGGCGAAATTAGAGATAAGGTAGTGTACAAGTATAAGTTTAAATATTAATATATTCTATCTAAGAAATCTAGAAACTTTTCAGTCTCTTAAATTACAATAATCTACTGTTTAGACAACTGCGTTCACGACCCTTCCTGGGTTTAGGTTGCCACATCCGCAATTGCGAAGGTGGTAATTCTACTGTTTAGAAGAAATGATTGTCAATTATATGTGTGTGTGTGTATTAAACATTTAAACTAAATTCTCTTTCAGGTTAATCAGAGACTTGAGTAACCATACCAATATCGAAGCTATTTTATCCAGTAATCTATAACTAAACGTCTTACAGATAGATGATAGGTCCATCGCCATTTCTAATCACACTTTAAACAAGCCAACGTTTAATTAATGGTTTGCTCTTATTGTATATAAGACACAACAAGTATTTCCCTGTGTCAAACTTATGATAATTATTACAACATTAACGAAGCATTTTCAACCTACTTATCATTAATTATAACCACCATCACATTAGAATAAATATTATAACGCTTCTTATATCTTCTCAATAATCATAATTAATGTATACATATCTTTAATATCTAGCCGACACACAGCCTTTGTTTATATATTACTCTCATAACAACATTTGAACTAAAAAAACATTATTAATATCATAAACAAAACCAATAACACATAAGTTGTTAAAATGAGATTGAAAATCACGTTAACTCGGCCATAATGACTATTATAATGACCCTGATAGTCCTTTTTATACCTTTCGACGTTATTTGGGCGGATTAAATATATATTGGGCGGGATATATAATGACTTTTTATTTATTCACCCCATAAATGGTAAGATGATAGCGTTAATTATGCTTTTATTAATATCTTTCGCGCTACGATGTTTCTTAACGATGTGTTTTTGTAGTCTTCTTGTTAAGAGTTTTTTTGTCAGAGAAGTAATGAATACGTTTTGTAAATTGGAAAATTTTGTGTTAATTTACGAACGTGTTGTTAAATGACGTTAAAGTGTCAGGTTAGTAGTTTGCCAAATAAATAATGAATTCTATATAAGATTGTTACGTGAAAATACGTCTATTTATCACTTGAAGCGGGATCCATGATGGTTAGGAATGTCGCTATTATATTTCAAATTTTAACAAAATATATCAAATAGCTAGATAAAACATAAAATCTTAACTACAATTAATACTACCTCTATTGCTAATCAAAATTAACATTTCAATTACGATGTTATTTCTACTTCGTTTTCAAATAGCACGATTTCGTTAAGATCGTAATCTCGAATAATCGGGTAGGGTTTCGTTTAAATATTGAACCAGATCTTGTAACAAACGCATTATTTTCATACAATAAGGTCGGAACAAAATAAAAACTTTACCCCAACAAAAGCGCCTATTTCGCTAACTCGCATTATAAATGTGTAAAACCATTTAAATAGCCGACTATCAATAGATTTTCTGTTTCATTGTATTTACGGTGTACCAACTTGGTTTGATGCACGCATGTTTATAACAAAAATTCTTTTCTTACATGAAATACATCCTATTTTCATCTCTATTCCCTTCGTTTATAACGCTTTTATTCGCGTACATATACATATATGGCTATTTTTCTCACGTATACTCTAAAAACATCCCTTAATTTAAGATATAAGGTTGAATTTCGAACCTTTGAAATATTGACTTAGATCGTTTCGTAGCAAGGTTTGAAGAAGGCTTTCATAAGGCAGCTAAAGGTCCGTGTATTGTCAGTAATCATTGAAGCAAACACTTGTTATTTTAAGAGATCATCCATCCTTAGAGGCCATTGAGTTGATATCAATGGGCTGTGCTAAAGTATTATTTATAGGACACACTTTGAAGGCAGACGGGGTTGGAAAGGAAACGCGTTAGGGCATAGTATTGTTGATATTGTTGTAGAATTCTGATGCATTGGTATCTTAGTAACCTCTTAGCTAATGAAAAGGTATAGTAGTAGTATATAGGCCAAACAATTTCATAGTAGTTGCTGGCAATTTACTTGTTAGACTGTAAGTTTTAACAGTACTTGATATATGAATAATAATTTCGATATAATGTCTTATAAGCAAAATATACCTATACTGTTAACTATCTAAATAAAATATGTTTATCTCTCAAGTGTGGACCTCTAGTTCTGGTTTTGCATTTGAAAAAGGTTTTGTTAGAAAAAAGAATACATTATTACTAAAAGGGAATAGTAATGTATTCTTTTGATAAGATCTTCTGGAAAATCAGTAAAAACCCTATCGCCAATTCAAAAATATTAATAGTCCGATTTGAGGCTTTGTCGCCGCCACTGCAGGCTGTTTGTTATTTATTAATGTCGTTGTCACGTTAAAAAGAGGTCGGCCCTACAAAAAGTTGGTAACAATGCGCACGCTAATCTTCGAGAGGCCACGAAATTCTTTGTCGAAACGAAAAGGGTCGGATTCTATTACCAACTAACCATTAAATAAATTCAAGCCACATCTTTGTTTACAAAAAACCTTTTTTTGGAAACCTCTTCGAATGTTGCTCTTAAATATTTGTGCACATATGGCTTCCGGCTAAGCCTGAGTGGGTTATGCTAAAAACTTTTTTGTGAACAAAAACCTATGATTTATGGCGAAGCGGCAGTTTTAAGAATCTATATAAAGTAGCTAATTTTCATACAATAGCTAATGCTAACCAAAGTAGCAAACGAATTCTAAAAAATAACATTTCATTACTAAAACAAAATAAAAAAATCACAATATCAATCAAATTTTCTCTATTCCTTTCTTCAACAAAAACACAGTTTGCCTACTGAAGAAAATATTTTAGACAACAATTTGACACTAAAGAATCAAAACATGACAAATGTATCTAATTACAATTGCGTGACAACCTGAATTCGATATCACTGTTTGCCAGACAATCGTGAAGGCTGCAGAAACCGTAAACCTTGAATCCCATTCAGGGACTACCCCGCCCACATAAGACCAGAATAGGGAAGTACAATATTCTAAGGAATTTCGCATCTGTTCAATTGAATTCTCTTCCTGTCCGGGATTAACGAGATACAGATCTCGTATCGCCTCGGGCTATTCTCCTTTATGCTGCATGACAAGAGGCGACTGTAGACTGTAACGTCGACAGTGATTGTCTTTCATCCTTGAAGGTTTAATATTGAGTATGGTATCTTCAAGTGCAATGTATTTATGATAATAATGATATGTTTTGATACATATTTAACGAAAGTTGACACAAACCTATGATGCATTCTACTCAACAGAGTGGTTATAAATTCGTCACTTACGCCAATAATTTGAAACAATCGCCTCTGCAGTATGATCCAGGCTACTATTGAAATACAAAGAAGTGATACTAGCCTGCAAATATATAATAATTTTATAGTCTTCATTCGAAAATAATTTCAGTAAATATCTTTTCAAATAATTTTTATTTGTAACTTTTTCTAAAAAACTATTACACTCGTTGATAAATATACTCATATTCATACATACATTACAAACCTACTCAGTTTCTTTTATAATTGGCATAAGTTATATACGTCAATGGATATTCTATATAAATTGTACCATTTGACACATTTCTCAAATTCTCCGTTAATCTCAGTTCACATCTTACCTAGTTTCGTTCACAGCTTGTTTACTCAAGGATGATGGGTTGTCAGGAAACAGGAGTAACAGATGTGTCCAGTACAAATCAGATGGACTGGTAATCCTTACCAATGTTTACTTAAGTTCTTAACGCCTTTCTTTTATTACATATCTTACTGGTTTAAAATAGGGTGTGTCCCGTGCTGGATTTTGACTTAAATAGATTATAAGCTATTTGTTTAGCATGAAGGCTGCAGGGTTAATATGCCAAGGTTCTATTTACCTGGTCAAGGATAAAGGACCTGGTAAATATATGTCTAAATTCTGATAAATCTTGGTAAACACCAACATCAGCAAGGCTTATTAGCTTTAAATCGCATGAATTTCTCATATTCGACTGAATGTGACACGTTACATACCATGTCATCGTTTGTAATTTCTTGTATGTTACAAACCATATCAAGATTAATAATTTTTGTTTAATTTAAAAAAGATATTTTCCCGATGCTTCTCTTTTTCTCAAAGGCAGGTTAGGTAAGGCGTGTCGTGTATGTATGTTCTTTTATGAATAAATAAATTCAACAATATCGAAGCACGTTGTACAAAAAGGAATTACACATGTTTTACAAGACCACACAGAATAACAATTCCGTCAAAGTGTCTATCACGCAAAATGGTTCCGTCGAAAAAGCTCATCCGCTTCGCAGCCTAATTACGAAAAATAAGTCATAGTTTACAGTCCACATATTCCGAGCAAACACGTGCTGATTTCGGGCGTTTTTTGTGAAGAAATTCCTCAAAATATCAGCCAAGAAACATTGGTGCAAAAAAGCCTAATTGCTCTTCATATGGCGGCCTCGGTTGAGTTTTTAGGCAGTCGTCGTTCTGTATGTCGATGCCAAATGTGCGCTTTGTCAACGAAAAGTGTCAAATTACGTGGCACGAGATGCTTGATAAGCAGGGGTGGCGCGAATAAATTATTAAAATGGATTATTAATGGAATACATGATACGTAATTAAATGTGCTATTGTTATATTATTATGATAGATATTGAACATCAATTGATGGAATTAAAATCGGATTACTCCATGGCTTCATATGTAGCAGACATTCTCGCTTAGCTTTATAGGAACAAATTTCACAAAATTGCTTACAAATACGCGAAATTTAAAGGAATTGAAGTAAAACTTATTTGTATTTTTACGTTTTACAATAAGCAACATAATAGTTAAAAAATCTCTTGAGCTCGCAAAAAGTCACCTAGTTATAATCTAATCAGATAAGAGATAAATTTTCAATAACAACCAATTTTAGTGATTTAATAACGATTTCCAAAGCCATAAATATTAATTAATAGTTATTATAGCTATGAATTATGGTTATGGCTATGACCCTGTTTAAGATGCAACTTTTTGCCTTGTTGCATCCGAATATTTTCACCATAGATCTCGCTATTAGATAACCATAGCTTTCAAGGAAAAACAGCATAAGTTTCCTGGAGTTTTGTAAAAATATGTAGCTTATAACTGGAGACATAAGGTTAAGATTCATTCAAGATATTGTACAGGATAAATGTAATGAAACGTAAAGAAGTAATAGTTGAAAGATCGTCAAAGTTTGAAATATATTTCCAAAATATTTGTGAAGTTCACGTTTAGATTGCCACCCCGGAATGATGCTCGACAGATGTCTGATAGGGATCTTGAAATGGCGAAATATTAACGTTTTAAATGTTTTTGTATTAATTATTATATTAATTTCATTTTACCTGTCAGTTTGAATGCTGTGTAGCGAAAACGGTGTTTAGAGTGGCGAAAGATGACGAACATTCAACTTATGTTATTCTGTTTAATTAAATCAAATATGTAATGAAATGTGAGTCTCATTTATGACAACTTGAGGTGATATGAACCCCCCATAACTGGATTTCAGACTGACTGACTTACTATTTTATCCTATAGATTCTATATGTTCTGGGGAGTTTTACCCTTTAATTTTGTATTAAGAGTTTCCGCAGCCTTAATACAAGCTTATATCCAAGGTTGGGTCTTAAGAAAATACTTTTTGTTAGGATCTTACATTCGTTACGTACAATATTTCTTCCATAATTCAGGTGTTGGATCCTTACAAACAGTCCGTATTGTTATTAAAACATCAAACAACGTGGATTACATTGTGCGAAGGCGGTAGCAATAATAGTGGGCATTGTCAAACCAAAGTACATTTCTCATGCTTTGCAACAAATTAATTCAAGCGTAAATTCAGCGTTCATATAAGAATGGTACATTGTTAAGTTTTATTTAATAGTATCTTTACTTGTCAAGCAAATATATACTCTATCACTAACCTATAAGGTTGATATACCTTTTGATGAAGATATAATGTTTGTACGTCATTGTTACAGTACACAATTTATAGCAGAGATCAAGAAACAGATAAGAAAGGATTCTGGAAACGTGTGATGGTTTTCACGCGGTTTTCTAAAGCACAATGACTTACCAAACGGCTGCTTCTTTGATTTTATGGCCGTGAGTGGACTATTGAGGTATGTGGACTATTCAAGCTGTAAGATCCTACATAGCTGACCGTGAAAATCCAGGATGACGACGAATTTTCAGAATGAGCGTGTTGTGTCGGAACTAGGATAGACTTCCACTAAAAATATCTAGTAAATAATACACAGTCCTAATAGTAGTTTAACGCAGTTGCTTATAACCTATTTCAGTATAGTCCATAGAGCGTCATACTCATCTGGAAAATATACCTCTTTTGTTATATTACAGTCACATATTACATACACATCACGCCTGATTCCCTGTGGTTTCCCAGAGGGGTAAGCAGAGATCACGGTTCCTATTTGTCCCGATCCTGACAGACCACTTTCGCTTCATTGACACTCATACATCTTCTCATACACACTCGGCGGTTATAGGTACTCCTAACATCAGCCTTTACCAATATAGCCTCTATCTAACTGTTATATGTCTTATTGTGCCAAGTAACCGCCCTTCCATTTCACTCATATATATTCCTTTTGTCAATATTAATGCAAAATAAACACATACGAATAAAATATAAATAAAAACCTTTTCAATAATATTTAAAGATGTAGATTACGACGTCACACAAGAGATGACTGTGTCACTGGACTGAATCGCAAATCTCGAAGCCAGATACAAAGATTACGCAATTCAAAATATCAAAACGCAATATAAATATTATGTCTCCTTTGTTAAAGCTACAAAAACTGCAACTTAGCCTATCTTTTCGTACCATCGAATGGAGAAAAACACATTTATTGTCACTGAGATAACTATCTGGTAATCCTTAATGTCGGGTGCAAGGTTTTCGAGTCAAGTGTACCGTGAGTAACTATTGTGTAAAAGCACAGAGTATATTGTGCATGTATCTATTCAAATTTGGCACGTCTTATTGTGAATCAGCAAGGTTGGTTCTGAAGATTAAATACTAATGCTTACTAAGGCTTTGTTGTTAAACATCGTTGATACAGAGGTTTGAGCTGATGGTTTCGGTTATACTGATGTCTCTTTTTATGTTTTAGTTATTCAAATCCTATGAAAATGAAATGAGGAAGATAGAAGTTTGATTTTTGCAAATATATTCTCGAAAAGATACTACATGATGTTGTTGTAGTTTCCTGTCTTTATTTAGGTATACTTATAAGCGGCCTGACTGTTGTCCAATTTTATTAAATTATTACTAACATGAATATCAATGTAATAGCCTTATTATCTGACACCAGAATATTTAAAGTACCTTGCTAATATAATATGTAAAAAGAATGCTGAGTAATTGTCGTTCTTACCGAAATATCGCAGGATACGTCTAAGGATCTAGGAGTTAAAGGAATCTATTGATTAATGAACTAGCAACTAGTCACCAATGTTCCAACTTAAGCCATCACAACCGCAATATTAAAACCAAAAGTAACGAATAGTATATTCGATATTAAGACTCTGACGCCCAGTCCACCCGAAATGGTTTAAGGAACGTAAATATACATGTAATTAAATAGAGCATTTAGTTCCCTAAATTTACCAATCATGCCCTATACATTATCTGATAATTACCAAGCTACTAAGTTAAAGCGCCCCTATTCGTCATCGCTAATGAAAATGGGAACCACATCACACCCTCAGTGGTGCCAAGTAATTTATGAAGGTGAGGCCGGATGCAAGGATTAAGTTTTGTAGACATACTCTGCCCGACCCGACGAGAGTCATTCGTCTTAATGATTAAACCATTTAGGGTAAAATGTTAGGGTCTAGAATGATCGGTGATGATGTATGGTTCAAAAGTGAACAAGAAAATTCATTTAGTTTTTGTAATACTTAGATTAGTTAAGAATGGAATGTTTTTAGTTCCATTTTTTTAAGAACACTGTTTATGGAAGTCTTCTATAATATCGCATAGTTACAATTAAACCGACGTAACTCAAAATTTGGGTGAAATGACATTACCTAAGAAAATGGCTTAAAAAAGTATTACTGACCGCCCAAAATTTAGTAAACAGACTTACCTCGGCTAGAAACGGATAAACGTATATTTAGGTCTCTTCATTGTAACGGTCATTCTTTCCTGCCCGCACGCATCTAACTGACCTAATTAGTATTCAATCAAGTATGACAGATAAAGTAAGTGTTATAGTTTATTTTATAGGGACCTATTTTGGATTGAGTCAGTTTAATACCGACAAGTCAGGTAAGTTGTTTTATTAATTTGTCTGAATAAAGTGACACTTTTTGTAATTGAGTCAGTTTATAACTATAAAGATTATCAACTTAGACGACCTAATAATGATTAGGCCATTTTATTACTCAAGTAAATAATAAAAAAAAAATTGACTAAAAATAACAAAGAGACCTAAATTTGCCCCTTTTTTTTAAATAATAAAAAAATATACAAATTTAATTTTTTTGACATTATAATTATGCAGATTTAAAGTCAAATAGCTACATGACCAAATAGAAAAAAAATGTTCGACAATTTAAATGTATCTACTAATCTATACAACTTTAATGTTAAAAAATAGATTATTCAATTACTTTAGTCCTTGATTCCCAAAAGTAATGAATTTTGAGTTACGTCGGTTTAATTGTAGCTATGCGATATGTTTCAGTCAGCTGAAGGTAAATAGGAAAATATTTCATGTAGTTGCTTCTTGCTTTATAATTTCTGCTTAAATTACAAACAAGACTTTATACTTTCCTCCAAACACACAAAAATATTTATTCTTTCAAATAATGACTTACTAAAAATACAAATATAAACATACAATTAGATTGTTTAGTAAGGAACAACCCTAAACTCAAGAAAAGAAAAACATACGTGTTCTTTTAAGTGATTAATACAAATAAGTATCTATTTCTACATATCTTGTCAAACATCGATAAGGTTGACTACAAAAAACTTAAGCCTATTGTTTTAGAGTGTAACATTATACAATATCCCTTTAAATTTAAATACGACCCCTTTCCCCTATGATTGTGTTTCCCAATCACGTCCCGATCAATAAAAAGATAGTATTGTGTCCGTTACTCCTAATTCATAGTCATTTAACTTTGGGTAACGTTTTTACGTTCTTGGAATTTTCGTTTATATTTTTTCTAATACGAACATAGGTAAGAGTCGTACGCCATGATAATATTCCTGCCATGGCGTAAACATTGCTAACGATCTTTATGAATACTTAAAACTGCATTTATTTACAGTATTACTAGCCATATTGTGACTTTAAACAAAAGTATAATCTCTTTTTGCTAACTAAAACTTTTAAATACCCAATCGTACTCTCATTAATGAACTCATAATGTGAGTATAATATCTGTAGTAGACATAATAACAGGTTGCAAAGAAAGTTTTGTGACTTTCCTCCATTATGGGTACCGGGCTTTGGATCATTGTTTAAGATAGAAACATCGTACATTATGTCTTAACATGACAAAATGAGCAGGAATAATATTAATTACATTTAAATCAAACAAAATAAACAAACTGTTTGAGCTACTCATTTGTTTATGTTCATCATTCATTAATTAGAATCCTTTTGATCGGAGGTACTAAGTAAGCAATAAATAAAAAAATTTCCCTCTATTCGGCGCCATTAAAACAAAAACCAACTCACGTACACCTAACAATCGATACCGATAGGCGCATATCTAAAACAATCGACGGATTCTGAATCCCAAGCGGGTTTTTCATTCAAACCCTTTTCTTCCTACGTGATGGTATGCTTTGTCTTTCATCATAACGTTTGTTTGTTTATGCATTTTAATGAGACAGAGGATTGGTAGTGATTTGTAGATATGGTACGAATGGAGGTATGAGACACTCGTTCTGAAAAAAGTGTGTTTGTAGTCATAGTTTTCAGTATAAGTAGTTTATGTTGAATGTGAGGTATGTTATGTAATGAACTATGTGTACGTATGTATGTTGACAAATAATTGGCGGAAACAACATAATCATAGTTATAGACCTTACTTTTTATTTTAGGAAGAGCAGATTGTGGTGTACTAATGACGTGGCAAATCCCTATTAATTTGGCTTTATTCCATATAAATATGTAGAACCTTCATACAAACATTAAGCCAACTCATTCACAAAATCCCAAGGCTTCCCAAGCTAAATGCAGAGCCTTATAAACTTTTAGAGTCCATTCATTAAATTGCTTTTAACACAGGAAACTTAAAAGCGTTATCTTAACGCGGTAAAGATTTTGTGATCCAAAATTGTAGCAACTGAAATTCAATGCCAGCTATTATCTCGAAACACCAAAGTCATTTTAACTATAATAAGATAACATTAGCGACGAGATGTAGTGTGCCTCTCAAACTGTACTGAACTTAATTATTATTTGATTTCAGTATAAGGTATGTTATTTAATATTTAAATCCACCAATTTTTCTAATGTCTAATTAATCTTAATCTTGCAGACGCATATGTTATTCATGTAATAATTTTCTTTTTATGTTCCAATATAATTTGTTGGTACAACTACTAGATCTTGCTTATAAAAGGATGACATATTTTAGTAATAATAATACGTAATAAACAGTTCACATTTAATAGTAATAAGAGAAAACACACACTGAAATTTCATCTCTGTTTTTTATTTGTCTTCTATTAGAACACAAAGCAATAACGTTTAAATTGAAGATGGTAATGCTTTTTAGCAAAATTGTAAAATACTCTGTACTCTGCCACCAACAAACCCCAAAGGCTTTGCCCTACTATCTTACAAAAGAATACTAATCAATTCTCTTCCACATCCCTATAAAACAATATACCAATGGTGATAAGTCATTAAATCCCGAAGCCTTAAGCCGCGGCACAGTTTGGGAACCCCGCCTCGGACCTGTCTTCCCAAACAGGTATTATTTTTTCCATTCCTTTTTGCGTGTGCGCGCACGTGTGCCCGACCCCTTAATTACGGGCGCATACCATAAACAGATCTTTACGCTCCCTTAAATAAATCTTCGTTGGTTTTTTTACCTTTTCTCAAGACCCGAGTTTAAGCTTCGGCTAGCCGGAATGGACCCCGACGGGTAGGATGATCGATGGTGATTTCGTTTCTCGTTCTCAATTTTGTTTTAAAGTTGAAACAAGACTGGGGATGTGTCGCGGGTTCCAAGTCTCTTGTCACGTAACAGAATCGTTCCATTTATTAGAATTAATAGATGACAGGCCTTTTTTGTTGCGTAACGCGATCTGTTCATAACATTTCTGTAATGTATCACGAATATGTCGGATGTGAAGAAAATAAAACGAAAGTTCGTATCACACTTCATTTATTTTTGTGACAAGTAGGCAAATATACTGTTTTACAATTCTTAGTTACAGTTTTTCATCCTTTCGAATTTTAGTTACCATGGTTACCACTAACAACTATTATTCCTACGACAAATTAGCATCATTGTATCACAAATCGCGATCTTGTTACGTAACAAACGGAACATTAAAACTATACCTACACTATCTTATCATTATTTCGGCTTTAACCAACCCCAGATAAACCGTCGGTTTGTTGAGATGCTGGATAACAACCCACGCAACTTTTATTGTGGTGTTAAACGATACTTTATCAGCGAAAAGATAAAAGCCCATGACATAAAACTGAGAATGCCAACCTTATCTAAGGGTTATCTTACACTGAATGAATTTAGGATGCTTTACCACCCTAATGAATATCCGCCGAGATTGTAAACGGCTTGTGTCACGTCTCCACAGATAAGGTGCTTGATGCAGATTGCTTATCGCGTCGAGACGAAAATTCTTATATGGCGGAGTTAAATCAGATGAAGTCAATTAAAATTTTAGCGTTAGAGTTTATAATTCAAATGTTACTTATAATATTATTCTTAACCTGTTCTGTTTTCTGCATTTAGTCGTATCAAATCGTTTTTCTAAAGTTACTTATGTGTTTTTTTTTTTTAAATGTGATTTTTAATTAATATAATTTATACAAACCACCCCCATATGCCACAAAAATAAAACAATATTTCTAATACCTGTTACATTGACGTAAAATAGTACATATTTTGTCAGATGAATCAGTATGATTATGTAAAAAACGTGATCATTTGCTGCATCGCATGATACGATGATAAGTCCCGATCACCGCCCTTCCAAGTCAATTAATTTGCCCCAATAAGCTATAATAAGCCATAAACCGTACACAATTTCCTGTCATTCAACGCGTTTGTTGCCCATAATTCTACAATACCGAAAATCGAATCGTAAAAACGGACTGATCACTCATAAATGGTGCCACAAACCACACACAGACGATCGCATTAAAGCCTCAATTTGGCATCATTAAAGCGAGACATGGTCCATGGTCTTTCCCCCTGTCATATTAGCCGGAAAAGGGTGTCATAAGTACCTACATATACTTAGAACCCGTTTACATCGCTACAGTAATTTGGGGGAGTAAAAAGTATAATTTACTCCTGATTACACGGCTTCTGGTGGTGTTTGGGGGTATTAATCAGCTTTTGATGCCTAAAGGACCAGAATACAGCCTCCGTTTGCAGCCTAATAAGATGTTGGACAGCATGATTATGGACCAAAATCTCGTGGAGATTGACTGCTCTCGGAATCAAGAGCATGTTGCGTAATTAATGTTGTCGGATGGATAAAATTACTTTTTATTATATAACTGTAAAATTTCTGATGGTCTGGGTTTTGATGGTTCACAATTGAGACGTAGGCAGTTTAGTGGCAAATTAGCGCTACTTTGGCAAAAAGTTCAAAATACTATTAAATGTATTTATATTTAAACCCTACCGTTCCTTGCTCGGATGTTGTTTAATTCATCAGCTTTAAACTATGTATTTTAAAACTGAGATTAAATTTAACAGTTTCTACTTCAACGGTACATGGGTTAGTAAAAAAATTACTTTAGGTTTTCATATATAAATAATCATATGTCTAATGTATATACAGTGTTAATACACATAACACTGCTTATTCAGACTATAAAAAACTATTTATATAATAAAAGGATAGTTAACTCAACCTTCGACAAAATCTATAATAAAATTCATTTACATATTCGAGAAGGATAAATTGATATGGATTCCGATTATTGATTTCTAATGAACTATCTATAATCACCAAAACCCTATAAGCTCTCATATATAACACACTGATTTTCATTTAAACACTCATAAATTCATTTCATAGATACTAGAACTTTATGTTTATTGATACTAAATAAGGGGTTATATTGCCTTTTTAAGGCAGCCCTTGTTTTCGATATATTAAAGCCTTAAGGGTGTGTTCGATTGACGTGTAAATTTCCTAATAAATTAAGCATAATACAACCCTTAATAACCCCTTAAGAAGGCACCGCCAAAAGGGTTCCTTCATCTATTAAAGCTAGTCTCACAACCCTTAATAGGATTTTAATAATATGTTATTAACAAAACATTGGTAATTGGTACACCTCCATTTACGAAGCTTAAATGTGTTTGAATGAAAAAGTATTATTAGCGGTAGAACTAGGATTCCTTAGGAAAGGAATCTATTTATAATGATTATGAGGGTTTTCCGTATAATCTACAAATTATCGTATGATTGCCTGTAAATCTTAAAATATATAAACATTACTTAGATTAATTCTGACAAACCTAAAAGAAGAGCACCTTCTAAGATACTCGATTTTGACGACCTCCGTATTGCAGAATTAAGCACTACGCTTCTATACTGCGTCTCAGCTTGGTTGTTGATTATGTATTTTAAATATGTATTTATATATCTTTTATAAGTAAATATGTTTTTAATATATGTTGTCTTGTCCCTTAAAACCAATCTTAAATGTTAGAAAAAGGCTAGTTCAATTGGTGTAATAGTGTCCTACAATACTATTATTATAAGATTAAAAACCCAGTCTATCACAAGGGATATACATTGAACAATAAGTTTCAGATCTTAGCCGCTGCATGGACCAATAAAGAGAAATAATCCCTCACGCTTAATTGTTAATCGTCCATGGCACTAAAAAGTGACAAGTTCAATTTACGATAATGTCACTAAATTGCACCGCTAAAGTCATCGGCTCTAAAACTGCGTAATTGTGACTGCATATCTCCCCTCAATTAAGGCCAATTAACTCCCGAATAAAGGGTATCGAAGCCTACAGTCAGGGCATAGTAACAGATAATAAATTTTAATTGAAAATATTTGTTTCTTTAGCGTCCGTATTGATTGGTGAAGTGGTATTTGGAGTCCTATGTGTGCGGATCACGTAGTTTAATTAAGAAGCTGATGTATGGATGAATGGGTGATAAAAATATTTGAGCACGCTTTCCAACGAGTGATAATGGTCGGTGGTGAAGTGATGCGAAGGGTACGATGTAAGCTGAGATGAAGTTTTAATGTCCTAAACGGATTAAATGAAAAAAAAACATGATATTTATGTGTGATAGATAATTAACAGTCTCATCTGTATATGGAAAGACGCGGCATGTTAGACTACTACAGGGATTAATTTGGGCACCTTTGATTTCCTCACAATTGTATTGATCGACATGCGTTTGTTCTATTATTATAGCTATTCAAGCCCAATACATCCTGAAAGATATTATAAGACGTGGTTATAGCTATAGAAATGTAAGTATGTAATAAAATCTTTTCATTCTGTTATTTTTAATACATCATGAAGAACAACAGAAAACGTGAATATAATTACGTTGAACAACTCGTAATATAATTACGTGTTCGTACAACTAAACGTAATTTTCTACTCACAACAAATTCTAACATACCAGACCGATGCAGCGCGCTGTACTTAATTTAGGGCCAAAATAAACTGTCACATTTGTCATACACATTGTATTTATAATTACGACTCAACTACTGTCATATTTGTCATACACTTTATATTTACACTAATTACCAACTACTACGTGACGTACTCATATAAGACAGTACGTACCCATACAACCGCATTAAGTGTTCCACTCAATGTCGCCTCATTAAGGGTAGTCACCGCTTTTTGTCGCCAAGCCGCGATCGTTCGTTTGAATTAGACGCAATTTCGAT
The DNA here is from genome assembly GCA_030578115.1 of Leucoptera coffeella. NCBI lineage: Eukaryota > Metazoa > Arthropoda > Insecta > Lepidoptera > Lyonetiidae > Leucoptera > Leucoptera coffeella. Next base: position 92,104 of record JAMBLF010001287.1, read on the forward strand.
CATTAAGGCAGTCGTTAACAACTAATTGTACGGCACACGACCTGTTATTGGTTTCTTCGCTTGAACGGTATTTATCTAGTTAGCCGCCATTAAGCCTTCGATTTAAATCGTTGTTACTCGTCGCTATTTGAGGTGACCGTTTATTATTTATTTACGTGTTGGCATTTACACTTCAAAGGACAAATACCGTGTGAACACCTAGCTATCTAACTACGTGTGTGCCATAATTATAATAAACGATGGGTCAAGCTTAGGATAAAAAATCGAGAAGGATCAAGTTTAAGATAAAAACATTAGCGTGAGGGCTAACGTGGATTATTTTAGCAAATCTATTAAAATATAAACAAATATATGTAAAAAAACTTATATTAAACCACTATTTCAACGCATTAATCATAATCATAACATACCACCGTATTATGAACTTAAACCGCATCGATATTCTGCAAAAAGGTGCAACCTCACTCCGTTTTCTTCATAACAAATGACGTAACAATGACATATGTATTCTAAATAAAAAACTACAATCAGCGAAGGTACAATAAGAACCTTTTCGAAGGTCGTGGGAATGAAGGTTATGCAATAATATGATTTGGGAGATGTAGGGGGTGAATAAAGGGCCCTATTTATAAATCATGGCCCTTAATGGCCCTTTTGTGTCGCCTACACTTGTTGCGGCAAAATTATGGGGAATAGGATTCGTATGACGATTAAAGATGCAGGTAGATGTGGGAAAAGTGTAAAAAATGAGGCTTTGTTATTTGGTTTTGTAACGGACAATTAAGGTTGGCTTCACACCTATGGCTTATGTCTTTGGTCAGGTCAAGTCGTATGAAAGGAAAACTCTATGGTAAAACTTTTCTTGTTATAGATAATATTCGGTGAAAATGAATTTTTTTTCAGATCACAGAAACTTCTAATTGTCACGTGAGGAATTGCATACGATAAAAAATGTACTAGCTTTGCTTTTAGCTATATATCGTGTTTTCAAAGTAACTGAAAGTGAAGATTGCATTCAATTATTACAATCTTCTATGAATCATCTTCCACAAACAATACACACTTCTCTCTCCTTATGACGTCTATATCTCCGTCTAATTGGCCAAACGAGCCATGAACTAAATCTCTGAAGCGAATCTTTTCACCCTCGACAAGTGTAGTTCCAAACAATACCTCGGGGTTGCACCCTAACCTTCCCACACACTTGTCACGCCACGGGGCCACGGAATCACAGGTGATATTGCCGCAAACACTGGCTCAACGCATAATACCATCGTCCACTCTTTGTTAATCTTTAATAAATATACTTTTTGCGTCATCCGAAACGTGGGAACTGGCCGCTCCATTTTATTCCAAATTCAAAAAAATAAGTGACAAATGACTGCAGATAGAAATGGGCGTCACCTCTCCGCTAATTAACAATCGAGTTTTATCAAGAAGCTAAGAGGAGCTTAATCTTTTCTTATATCTTTACTTTTTTCCTCATAATTAAAAAGGATTAGAAGCTACCATCTCGAAACTCCCACGCGTTTAAATCCTCAATCATTTCATCCCCGAACATTCATTAGTTCCAAGAACATTCCAATATTATTTTAATTAGAACAATCACAGCCCCTTGCTCGCTTACATCTCTATCCCAACGCGATGAGCCATCAAAACCGAATGGTTAATTCCGATGCCCATACAATTTATTATTACACTAAATGTATGAGAACATTGGTGCGGCCGCTTGCCATCTGTCGCAGTCCCAAAAAAGCTCAATGTGCTCGCAACCCTGGGAACGGAGCGAGGCGCTGCATTCCCACGAACAACCCCTCAATTTTCAATAACCAAATTAGCCCGTGTTGCCCCATTTCGGAGATGAAGGAGTCGTGAATCTATTCTCTTGATAAAAAACGTCCTCTCTCTCGTTTCCTCTCGTCTGCGATCTGTATGTTCATCCTCCTCGAATGCACGTGTTCAAGGATCGTGTGACGCGAGTGTGTGTGCGAGAGATTGCCGCTTGCACCTGCCGGCGCGCGCGCTCCCCATTGGCCGCCCGCCACTATCACCGCTACACTGATTTCTTTTTCAACATTGTTTTTTCATGCAATCTCCTTGTGCTACAAAAAAATCTAACGAGTTTCAACCGAAGGAGTAATGTTTGCGTGCTGGTGGCTAAGACTTGTTTGAGCATCTTGGCTTTTTATGATGTGTCACTTCGCTTGAGTCAATCTTGATGACATTTGAACAAAGTCTGGAATACTGACTTCTCTTTAATTTTTTAACAATGGCGAATATTTTTACTCTCACTGCATGCATAAGTTAAAAGAGCAATGAATAGTCGGGCACCCATTGAAATTGTTTCGGCGCGTGCGCAACTCATTTGGGGTCGGCCCCCAGACTTAGTGACCCCGTTGGGTGATAACAATCGCATTGTAACAAAGCTGTAGCTACCCCTAACAGTAATGAAGCCCATGTGTTCCATTATGCTCTGGAGAGACTTTGATAGGCGTGCGACCGCCACGCGCCCACAAAACCCATTAGGAGCCACAAGTGCTTAACAAATAGACTCAACAGAACAATATCATTAAAAACGTGGCCACCACATTTAGTAGTTCTGAAATAGATCTCTTGAAACTACACAATAGACCGTGACATCAACAAGTTACACTGTGCCAGACGAGTTCTTGTAAATACAATTAAAAATCGTTCTGAACAAATATGATTGCCAAAATTATAAAGCAAAACCTTAAAACAGGTTCCGATCACGAAACTCGTTATCTCCAAAGCACCAATTGTGGGATATGATAAGTGCAGTGCAGTCAACGAAAGCCATTTCACCTCTTTCGAAAAGCACTTGACAAAAAGCGCACACACACAAGCGATTCATGCACACGGGGGCGACTAAGCGAGGGGCAGCCGCGCGCCTATAAAAGTGGCCGCCGACGCAACAGCCCCTCATACTTGCCTGTGATCTCACTTGCAACACACGTTCCTTGAAACTCATTCGTCACATTGCCCAAAATGTCTTACTGCGCTAACAACGAGTACATAATCGCGACCAACAATTCGATCAACGAAAACAAATACAACAGTGAAAAGATGAAGAACAGCGGCATCAGGGCTTTACTGCGGCCGCTCATGAAGCTCATCAAGAAGACCACAAAGAAAACCGTCAGCGCCAAGAGTTGCTTCACATGCGAAGACGAACAGAACTTGGAGAACGAGGCTCTGGAGAGGAAGATCGTGGACGAGATGAGGCACTGCGACTCCGGCGCCGCCATCTTCGTGTACAACGACGACACGTGCGACATCGTGCCCGTGAGCCAAGACAAGCTGTACGTGCCAGTGCACTTCGCCAGGACGGAAGCCGGCACCTTCTTCTGGACGAGCATCTCCAAGGCGGAGGCCGACTTCGCTTCAGGCCACTGCTACACCGAGTGCCAGACCGCAGAACAGCAGTACCCGTTCTACGGCCAAGACAGATGGGTCCAGGCCTAACTCGACAACTGGCAGATCAGTGTCTTCCAGGAACCAGTGATCAATGGTTCCGCCAACCCGTCTGTGATCTAGCTTTAGTTCTTGGTGCCATGTTAGGTTAGCTTAGTTAGGTTCGTTCAGTGATAAAGAAAACTCCTGAAAGCTTTAATAGGTGTAGGAATTTTTATTTTGTATCGATTTGTCGACTAGGGTATTTGTAGGATGCATTCTGCTTTAAGTATTGTGATCATTCTCAGCGAGCTTTAATAGGTTAGGGATTATATTTTTATTGTGATACGACAATCACTTTTTACATTGTTACGAATGAAACGTTTTGAAAATAAACAAGAATATAACATTATTTCATCTTTTATTCCAACAACTAATTTTAAGACCCACACTATACAGTTATTAATACAATGACTTAACGATTACAATATGTAACTACAATCTTCTCAATTACATTACAACAACACACCATACAAAACTGCCTATACATATTAAATCACAATTAGGTATATGGCAATCCACACACAATAACCTGCTTTACCAAATTCTACCCATACATTTGCATACAAATCTCAATACAATTAACCCACTTACATTTACAATACCGCCTACATTCAGGATATGTAAAAATGGCATGCGAATACCTACTAAGGAAAAAATGCGATGTCTCGAGCCAAAGTTAATATTAGGCTCTCGGACCAAAGATTTCTGGTCCCGCCATAAATGGAGGCTGCGTTTAAGGCTCGCACGTGCATCGCTCGCGGCGAAGGCTACTGAGGTTTTGTTGGTCAGTTTTTTCTGCTCCTCGAAAGCCTTTTAAGGACTAGATAGACGGCAGCCTCTACAAATTTGAGATTGATATGGAGAGTGATATCGGACGCTCTTTTATTTATTTTATTATGATGAGTGACTTTTATAAGTATGAGCTTTTGAATATTCTGTTTTAATAGCAATAATTATAATGGTTAGTTGTATTGATCTTTTTGCTTTTACTAGCAGTAGCTTATCATTTCCTGCTCGAACATGTTCAAATGAATAATAATATTAAATTCATGAGTAACCATCACATCGAAGATAGAGCTTCCACAATCAATCCTCTCTAGAATCTGATCCGTAAAGTAATCATATATTTATAGGACGATGATAGCTCTTAACCTATTTTAAAAATAAAGTTGCAAATATGGTACATGAGTTATATACATTATAAGACAACGAAGGCACAGACATATGAGTACTATACAGTAGGTAAAAGAGCATACAAAATATATCAGCTCAAACATTCACAATCCTACCAAAACGTCTACAAAACATAATATTAACAATCACATTACTTACGCCCTCAATATGTTAACTAATTTGTATACACTATTGACTTAATTACCTTCCCATTTCATTTACAAAAAGAAATCAAGCACACACGTATGAAATAACCACCAAAGCAATAGCAGGCAAAATTATAAAGTGCAACCTGCACGTGCAGAATTAATATCGAACAAGATCGGACCTGTTGCGAAACTGCATGTCTGTACATGTTCTCTGCTTTAAAAGCTCTAAAGAAAGCTCCATTGTGCAACTGAATAATTGCGAAGAATCGCGACGGAACAAAATATTACATGCACAATGGTTAAGCTATTCACAAGTTTATTTATGTGTTCCTATTGTCCAATGATATTCCAAATTAAGTGAAATGTAGAGATAGATACGTATTAATAAGTGACCTAAAGTCCGTAGTATAAAAGATTGGCAGTGCTTTTGCAGTGAGAAAGTCCTACTTCGGGAAGATAGACAAAAAGACATTAAGGTCTGTGTCGGCATGTGACTAAAGCGCAGTTTAATTAATGTATGTTTCTACTAAAGAATCTGTTCCAGTTCGTATGAGAGCGGAGCTTTATTTATTACCTGCCTCAGACAACAACAAAGTACGCGATTGCATGTATAGCACATATAAAAATATTGTTCTCAGGCCATCAGTCGTTCGTACCGTAACCGATGAAACGCAAAAAGCACGAAGCTGTCTATGAAATTATTATTATGGTGTGAAAACAGAATCGGCCGACCCTCCCGCTCTTTAACCAGATGCGCTGATACTCCGCAATTACGGAGCTATGCAGCAAAACGCGAAACAAATACGCCCGAGCGCATAGAAAAGAAACGAGTCGCAAGCGCCAATTAATCCCAACGGCATATATTAAAAAATATTTTCCCAGGCAGCATATAGGCTCCAGCCGAGAACCAGATATGCTAATTAAGGCGCATAAAAAAGTTCGCGCGTCCCTCGGTACCGCTAGCTAGCCGTCACAATTATCGGCACGGGAGCGGCCGCGGATCTATAATGCCCGGGTAGCGAGTAATAATACCGTATGACGGCCTACGCAAGAGCCCGAGCCGTGAGAAATTTCGGCAGATGTACAATTCCTTGGCGAGCGGCGACGGGTGAGCGCTTATCGTTTTTTTGCTCGAGCCTTAATAATAAACGCTGGCGTATCGACGGGCGCGCCGTGACTCATCGCGCATTGTCACTGCACGTGCACTCGGACGCGGGAACACTTTTTGCACCCTTGCCCGGCAAGGCTTAATTTCGCAACTCTTACGAGATTTGGGTTAATTTTTTTCCTTAACCTACGATTATGTGTCAGGCTTTGTAATGACAATTGGAATGTTTGGAAAGAAAATTTCTTTTATGATTTCGTAGAGCACACGTGTGCGAAATGTGCCAAAGGGAAAGCAAGTGGAAAAAAGTGACAGTCATGGCTATGGTTACCACCCACTTGAATGTTGTTAATAACTTTGGTTATATTTATACCACACATAATAAAAATAAAAATTCTTTCAAAATCTATAAGGCAAAACCATCTACAAAGTATTGATGTTTCGTAATACTTTTTACTTGTTGGCACTTTCTTAATAAACGGGGCTATTCTCAGCAGCTACAACTTATCTCTGGCTGTTAATTAATGCAGTTAATTAAGGACTGCGCCAGTGATACATGGCTACGAGGCGATTACATATGCTGCTGGCTACCGTTGCCTTAATTTACTTGTTGTGAACTACTTTACAAGCAATTTACAGCATATAGGAACAGTATATAGATTTAATAATAATAATAATAATAATAAAAAGCGTTTATTTACAGCCACAAAAACATACACAATACAAAACATTTACAATAAAAAACTTACAAACTAAGGGGTATAACTAGTGCATGTTATTGTCGCAGCAAAAGGGTGCCAACTCAGCTGGATATGTTGCGTCTGGTGACAGACGCAACGCTGGTTTTATGTCAGAACCACTGGAGAGCAACGTTTATATTTTAAAGAAAATGGTTAAATATAGTACGCGTAAAATAAATATAGTAAAGTAAATATAGTATAGCTACGTAAATAAACAGTATAAATATATACATAGATATAAGATATGATAACATGTGTGAATAGCAAATGCAAAGACTTAAAAACGGAATTTATTTAAGATTTAGTATAAGTAATATAGATAATATTAAGATATAAAATAATATATAATAAATATAAATATATATTATATAATATTAAAATTGATATATATAATGTATTATAAATTAAGTGTCCGAGGGGCAATAGAAGGAGCACCCGCCTCCTCTTGCTGGCAGAGCAAATGTTCCCGGAGATATCGTTTAAATTTCGGTTTAAAGGATAATTGTCTTATGGGTGGGGGAATATTGTTCCAACATTTGGAGGCGGCATACCTAAAAGCTCCCCTGAAAGCGGTGGTGCGATGGCGAGGCAGAAATTTCTTTAAACACATACATATATGTCTTGTTTAATGCACGTATCATGATTGTTGGTCTATAAAATATATATAATAGGAGGTAGACATAGGGGTTAACTATGCCGGTAAAACATTATACAATTATTTTAAAATCCCATTCAGCTTTCATTTATTAAACTTTTATTTATTATTGTTCACTGACTATATGATACACTGGTTTGTCCATATGGTCAAATGACACGGATATCTCTACAATTATTGATTTTCTCATTATATACATACAAAATCAAGATGAAGATCTAATTACTCATTTATGATCTCTGTAAACCTTGGACCAATGGATCCTTCAGATCGTACAAGTGACAATAAAATGAACTAACGAGTACCATCCATTTTAATTACCCTTTCGATCCCCTGTACTCATTGCCTCCGAAGTTGGTTTAATTGATGATTCAAATAATTGCTATACTTTAAGTGATATGGGGGCTTCATTGCTCTTAGTCGGAGTACTTTATTTGCCATAATGGCAATTGCGACCATCACTCAATTAAGCACGAAAAATATAAAATAAATTGAAAAAAAAATACCTTTCTTCAATTGGTTTCAAATATTGAAAACTAGGTTTAAAACTATAATACAATTTAGAGATGAAGAAATTGCAAATAGATCGTTTGTCTGTTTTAATATCTTTATTGTTTACATACTTATTTTTTCATTATCGCTACAGTTATATCAACATGGTACATCATTAAGCAAATAGTCCTAATTGACTTTCATGCCTAATTAATCTATATAAATATATAATTTAATTTATACAAGTGTGCTAAATTATTTTATTAAATTCATATTAATATCAATGAACTTTTTATTGATTTTTTTAGTTTGTTTATTTTTAGTGAATCATCAAATTAAAAAAATGGCGAGCGTTATTTACAATTCGTATTGGGATGAAATTTATAACAATTTTCTTTGTAATTAATAAAAACGAATACCATAATTGAACAATTTTAGTTGAAAAATAGAAGACACACTTTGTTTTATTTAATGATTATAACGCAAATCATACCACATATGTATATAAAATCCCAAAACACTTATAACAGGTAACCAACTAATTAATACACCTATTGACACTAAACCATTTTAAATTAATAGAAAATCTCATAAAAACCCTGCTATGAAAACACAGAAAAGTACGTTAATGTGCACAGTTCCAAATTACTTGTGTATCGTCAAAAAGTACAAAACTTTCACTATCAATTAGATTAAATTTAAGCACTTCCGCCTGCACGTCACAAGGCCGATTAACTTCCTGTGGCCTTGTATCATTAATATATACCTAGCGAAGTAATAACAACCCTCCTGTTAAGGGGTGGCGAAATTTCCCCTTCTGATTTACAACAAAAGCAGAGGTCAGAAGTCAATAACAATGCTGTTAGTTCCAGTTGGCTTACCTAGATGGCTCTGTGTAAGAAAAAAACAGTTTTGGAATATAGATAGAGAAATTGTGCAAAAAAGATTTTGTTTTTTTAATGAGGATAGTTTTTTTTAAATTGAGTTTTGTTTTGGGCACGTTACCTGAGAAGGTATTAACCTTTTGTAAGAAAGTTTTCAGTCACGTTCTTCACGAATAATCTCTTCCATACTTTCATGAAAAATCTTTATTCCTTCACATTATACAACCAAACTAGCTTATAACAGTCACTACCACGCCATATAATCGGCCACACCTTTCCCATACAAAACTTCCCATTGACAAGCCAGCATAAGACGCCCCATACAGCATTAACAGTTACCCGTTATGCCTACAAAGTAGTCCCTCCGATAGCCTTCTAGAGTTTACTATGCCTAACCGCATGAATGAAGTGCACTTAAAACACATAAAAACTGTTAATTTATTCCTACGCCCGGTGTGCGCATCGTGGGAACCCAACGCGAGATCAACAGTTGGAACGCACCTGCTGCTGAGAAAAAATGGGAGCGATTTTTCGGCGATAATTAGCGCATGATTTCAGAGGATTATGAGCGTAGTGGGTTAAAATTGGGAGGGTGGCTGTGTAAGGGTTAATAGGTTAGATAGGTTAGTTAGGTACTGGGTAGGTGTGGATGAAAGAGGGGGTTTTTGATACTGAATATAGATATTTTTGTGTTTTTGAATTTTGCCATAATAATTATTGCCATGTAGGTGTATAGTAAGGAAAGGTTGCTCTTAATTTTAGAAGGTTGTTAATTATAATTTAATTCGTAATGAGACATATTGCTGCTGTAAATCAATGTTGAAAATTTGGAAAAATGTAGGTAGTTTCACTAAAATACTAAAAAAAGTTAACATAAGGGACAAATTTGATGAAAATGTATTTTAAAAAAGTACTATTGAAGGCGATCACTAGTATAATAAAATCATCAGATTTGAAATTTCATACGATTTTTTTCTTGGGATACAGCTATTGTAAACTAGTTTTGCGTAACACTTATACCAAGTGTACATATAAAAATTTATATAAAATCAAGAAAATTTAGAGAAGAATTAAAATTATAGATATTCAAAATTTATAAGTCTAACCTTCTCTTCCACATCATCCTACAGATTTAGCATCCCGTTACTATAGCCCTAAACACACTTACCTACCTATTCATAAAGCTAACAGCACAATAACACTCCCATACAGTGCATAAATCATCGACTAAACAAGTTTATCCGATCCCAAACAATGCTTGAATAAGGCGCTATAGATTGGCTAAGTGCTCTGTTTTTTGTGCACGAGCTGTATGGCTCGCTCGCTCCATATGTCGCGTGGATCGTGGGAACGCCACACAAAATGTAATGTGTACACTTCCCTTTACAACTGTCATCACTTAGACCGATACCACAAATTAATTTCAACCTTAGTAGCGAAGCTCTAGAACTCTTTTTAGCTTGTTATAGATCAGAGACATTATGCTGTACGTCATGTTTAGTGTCAAATGGAATGGGTTAAAAAATCAGCTTTAAGTTCCAGTGGTACAGTCTAGTTTGGTTTGCGAAGTTCCTAGCACATGCCGACCATTGATTAACTGTTGTTATTAAAATAAATTAGACTCTTGGCCCGCGTGAAAACATTGTTTACTGTATGAGAAGTACGCCACATTAATTTGTTAATTGTTAGGGACAAGGCACTGTGAGTACTTTAGAACAAATGATTTAAAATAACTACAAGTTATCACACATCTTACTCTCAGAAAAATTAATTGTAGTGTGGGAAACTGCGAAGAACATATATAGATCGCAAGCATGAAATTTATCAATTTTGGCAAAAATCGCAATCCGATCCCACAGTTAGCCCATAACAATTACAACTAAAAATAGAATTCGTTTTCTTTATCCAAATCGAAAGCAAAATCACTATTCGTCTACAATCTCCTTTACAAAACATAAGGGTATTTACTCACGCTCCTTCCTTCGTCACACATGATATCGCCTTTATTATGGCAAAAAAACGAAGAGCAGATAGTGGGCTTGCACGCACAACTGGCGTATTCGATCGTGGGAACCGACCGTGTATGCCCGCCTTAGAAAAGGTGCAATTCATTTTTTATACTTTCGGCCGCGTATGAGTAAGTAAACGGAACGATCGAGAAATCGGATCCCGAGGAATGTGAACATTTGTTTTCGGGAAAAACGCTACTTAGAGCTTGAGTCACGTGAAGGCTTGCGGACTGCTTTATTTTTAAATCGAGTACGGATGTTTTTGGGATTTTGTCATGTGGCAACATTGCTTTTTTGTCATATTAATGAAAAAGTTGTTGTATCTTTAGAAAAGCATACAAGCTTTATCACAGTCGGCAAGTGGGTAGTATAGTATAGTTCGAAAGGTCAAAATTCACTTGACTTATGATTCATGGTTCCGTTTAATAGATAATTAAGGGGCTATTATTTCTACATCTAAAAGAAAGAACGTTAATTACTTTTATTCGCTTTCACTGCTCTTAGTCCGTGCATTAATCATTTAGATCACCGATGACCTCTGCCAAGGGTCACGGGTATCATAAACAACACTTAGGCTAAGCCGCAGTGTCATCAGCGCCTTGAAAGTGAAACACGACTTCTCCAAGTAGGCCGTCAATCATCCTTTTTCGTGCACCTCTATGAACCCTAGACTCGCCGCATCTGCCGTGTCAAAGAAAGCAATGTGCGAGCACCTTTTTTCTTGACCCCAATCGCCCTTTGTGCCAAGAGGGTAGAACCGTGGGAACGATCGGGCACAACGCGTCGCTTCCTTGGCCATATGCGACGGAAAAAAGTGCAATTATTTATTCCCCGCTAAAGAAATAAAAAGGGGAGTTTGTGGGAACGTGACCTAACAATGCGCTTCCTTGCTTACGTCTTACACGCGCGCCGCTCGTCTTATTCTAATATCGACTTTATATTCCATCATATTAAGTCCGATATGGATTGATACTAAAGACATTTTTCGGTCTAATCTGTCAAGCTTAGAATTTCAAATGTCATTCTTTTGTCATGGTGTTAAGGATGGGAATCATTTGCCGGTGTAGAGTTATGTATTCGATATTTATTCAATACAAATATCTTATGCTTTGAATAGTATTAACACGTGACCTTTTGGATGCGATTTTGAGTTTATGATTAAGATCAGGCTTTGGGTTCAACCGGTATCCGGTAACTGTACATGTTTTCGAGGATTTGCAAGTAAATCTTTCAGTATTCATTTTAGAACTTTCTGAGTATTCAAGAATTTACTCTTCCTAATTTTTTACAGTGTGGTCGATTTTAATAGTTTCTACCTGGCATAGATGCTTACGGTAGATTATTAAACTAAATTAGATTGCAGCTTCTTTGATTCTTTAGCGGCTACACCTAGTTAGCAGTAATTAGAATTATTCAAGTTTATCTATGTAGAATCAAAGATAATGTAGGGGGTATTTGCCTTTTCAAATATCGTTATATTAACGTAACCAAGTAATTTTATTACTGTAGTTAAGCTGCAATGAGATACTTTGAATAAACTTGTTTAAAGAATAATTAGTAAACATAGATGAACGAACACACAATAGAAAAAAAAAAGATTCAGTTATAATTAAGTTCTTACACGTCGTTATACTATGTTCCCCAAAAATTTGAAGCACGTGCCAAACCTAGACACGTGAGAAAGTAACACTACGAGTATTTGCATTTTATTTCTTCAAGCTAAACCAAGTTCAAAACACATTCAAAACTAACCGAATAATTTGGATTGAACGTTTTAACCTCTAATCGTACTTAGATTTGCAAAAAAACATGCACATTGGTTAGAAATCTTGGAGCCATAATATCTTTTCTGTCAGTTTTAGTTAAACTATTATGTGCGTGAAAGCATTGATATATAATTGTAGTGATAAAATGCTAGCTACCTAATATAGATTGAAAAATTGCTTTACTCGCCTTAGCACCTCACCAACAACCTTTTAATGATTTAATAAGGTTTCTAAAAGCATAAGGCTCTTTTATATAGAGAAGAAATTATACTTGGAATACGTCAGCTCTGCAAGTAAGCTTATAAGTGACCGCCGATTTCATGGCACCAGTCATGTTGTAAGAAGCGTGCTGTGTGGGCAGTTTATTGGCCACGAGACACATCGATTCTGCTAGCAGACGTTGCTTTTTATAAGCTTTGAATCTATGGTTTTGTCCACTGAATGAATCTTGATACAGTGAGTTGCAGATTATGTAGTTCCGGATAGTGTGAACTTTTTAGGACGAACTGGAATACTTGAGCTCTTAGAAGATCATTAGAACTTATTTTATTTGTTTCGTCAGTATTTGTTAGGACAGTCGCAATTCCTTCCATTATACATTCTGTTCTGTCTTTTCCTATTGCCTATTCTGTAGCTCTAGTGATTTAGAGACATAACAAATTATATTTACACCTTTACCTTCCTTCCTTGAACAGATCTTAACTACCAATGTTATTACCCTATTTACATGTCACTGTTTCCTACAATCCGGTACCTTTGCACTAATTCAGAAACAACTTATCATCGACGATTAGATTGTTCTAGACTCTATTAAACGTTCATCCCAATAACTCAATCCTCTCACAGCAATCGTTCTTAGCTTCTCTCTTATAAGCCTTTCTACAGTCTCTCCTTTAGCAGAATCAGTGCTGCGTTGGTTTTATTCGGCACGAGGTCCGGAGGGGTCAGAGCGCGCGGGAGGGGCACGAGCCGACACCGTGGGAACGCTCTGCCTTTAACGTCTCGCACGTGCTTCAAACGCTACCACTTACACCGCGAGCGAGACGGCTTTCGACTGGAACTGGTTCTGCCAGCGAGAACAGCGTCGACCGAAAACACTAAATAAAACGACATTGACAATAATTTGTGATTTCAATGCGCCGCCATCTTGGTTTTTATTCCTTCTTTATTCGATGGTATTATAGCTTTGTCAACTGTAGTCCTGTGCTAGTCTGTGACGTATAAATAATGCCTAGCTGCCGTTCTTCGCGGCATGTCGTTAGAGACGACTAAAGGACTAGGAATAAATAGAATCAATGGAGCGATAGGCTAGCAACTTTTCACCAAAGTTCCGTTATAACATCACAACCCAATGCATGCTAAACAATGACCTACAAGATATTATATCTCCAAGGTTCTGTCCACCTCGAAAGGCAAAAAGGACGTGAATGTATACGTATAGCATTATATTAAGATGATTTATCGATAGTTTAGACGCGGCTTCTGTTCAGATTGTTTTGTAAGGCTGATTTAATGAGACGCGCCGTATATGGGAGATCAGTGATTTGAGATCGGAATATGTAATTAGGGGCGCTTGCGTAACGCGAACGTGTTAAGGCGGTTGTTACGATTATTGTTATTGTAGAGTACAAGTAACTGCTTAAGGTATCGGTGTAATCAATTTTATTACATTAATAAGCTTGGCTTAAGTTACGATATCGGAGACGCATTGAAATTTGTTGTTGTAAATGGTCATAAATATCAATGGTCTGTAAATTTTCTAAAAACTAATCAAACTTTTGGAATTTTCCTTAAGCGTGTGCAATATCATCACAATATTTATTTTACATCCAAGAAGTCTTTGTTTTTGGTAATCAAATGTTGACGTATTCTGGAGGAATACTTCATTCCATACAGAAGCCAGAATCAAAGTCTCTTTCATAACGATGCAATGGTAAAGAAAATAATTGATAGCAGCAAAGTCCTCTTGAATATAATTACGTCAAACATGATATAAGACACATTACATCCTACTGATTTCCCAGACCAAATTTATGACAAGCACTACCCTAATAATCTGTTCAAAATTTAGCTACTTTTTTGCAGTTAACGAGAAACAGAAATCAAGCGGTCCACCACATGTTTCGCGAATCTTAGATATTCTGGTGAAAAAGTTGTTTATGTGGCAAAGGAGGAAGAGTGGCAAAAAAGGCCACCTTGGGCGACCTTTGGCTTGCCATGTGCTCACACTATGGCTAAGGCTAAGGCTTGAATCACGGATGTAATCAATGTACAGGGTGAGTAGAGAATCTTTCTGAATTAGGTGCCATAGTGCAGTTTTGGGATACTATGATGAAGTTAGATGCTGGTCTGCTGGGTTTATTAGGAAATTTGCTTCAAATCTATTTACAGAAAGGAACAGGGTTTAGAGTCTAGTTCGCATTCGAAACAATTTGACATAATGGAGACTTCAAAAACTACTAAGCTTGCTTCTTGGTCCAATAGAAAATTATATTTTCTGCATAATTTTAAGTACCTACTTACAAGAATTATTCACTCATTTGAGGTCCTATTACAAAATTAATTGCGAGTCTTCCGAGACTACAAACCATTACAATACACCGGTAATTAACCCCAAGTCTACCTCAACCCCGTTGAAACTGAACCGAAATAGTTTGTCTATAAAGCTAACCTTTTTACTAAACATTTCGTCCACCCCCGTAGATACAGAACCTCCACAGTGGGTCCTCCATGGCGATCGGGTTACGAGAACCACCGCATTGATTGACCACCAGATGGCGGGGTAGCCAAGTGTAAACGCATCGGGATGGAATTCCGCACCAGATTCATTACTTCAACGAAAATACGTTGGCCCTTAAAGCCTACATGGCTGTATGGTGGTACAATGAAGTAGGGTTTGATAAATTTTTAATGATCATCAATATCAGTATAATTGATTCTAAATTATGTGAATAGTTTTTAATAAACTTTTGCTATAGGTCAAACATTGTTTTTTTATATATTTGTAATGAATATTATACCTATATTATTATACCTCTCACTATAATAGACATGACAAACTATTAGGTACTGCATTCTGCACAAGTCTGTTTAGACTCTGAAATTTTTACCTGATTCGGTTTTCTTTGGTTGTAGGTTCGGCTACTTACCATTGGACATATCTATTCAAAAGCCCATTCCAGTATCACAGCTATAGTTACGTCCACGAATAAGTGCGACTGACAATTAAATTCATTCATTTGTCCAAAGCGTCTTGAGAATGCCCTTGAAAAGTTTTCGCCCGCCATTGTGCAAGCAACGGGATGAGCAATTTCGCTTGTCAATCGTTCTATAAGCCCATCGAATGAAAGAAGGGCTAATGGGCCGCTTCCGGGGTGGCTCTGGCATTGAACAAAGGCATTTCTTGGCATTTCAGGCGCATAACAGGAGAATTACGACGTCCCACAATAGCAGATACGAGGATGTACGGTGTGTGGATACGTGCAAAACACAATATTGCGCTTGAAATTGGACACCTCATCGATCTTACGCCACCGCTTTTGATAGGAATCTTCGAAGACCCACACGTCAGTCAATGGAGCCTTAGAGGTAAATGACGTTGAATTATGTGGGCACACTTAGGTAAATGAAGAGAATGAAATAGTACGCTACTTAAAAAAAACGGATCGATTCATGTTTATTATCAACCAAAGGTACTAACTTGTATTTTAATTACGCTATTACATGTTCTATGTACCAACATACATATTATAAATGTTATATAATCCCTTGTACTGAACTGTACGCACAACACTCTACTGAATGTGTGTTATTAAAGCTCCTTCATTAATTAACAATTGGTAATACTGTGCGTGCCGCTGTTTTACCGACTGTATTCAAATACCATAGTTTTAGTTACATATTTACTTCAAATTGCAATCCTGTCACACCAGCAAAGAATTTAATTCTAGAACGTGTCCAAGGGCTTACAAATATTATGCTAATGTCCCACCTTCATTGAGATCGGAAGATACTCGGTATTTATCGCAGACCAAAAGCAGCCTTTCACCAAGAAAGGCTCTGGGCACAAACTTCAAGAGGCAGCTCATTTGCATAATAAATTGCAAAACGCTCCGATGTAACGCGATAAAGTAGCGCCTTGTTTTTAACCTTCGAAATGGCATTTCGTATCACATCTCACATACATACATTGTGGACCTTTAAGCACTTTTAGTTGATTTATTTGCAGCTAATTTGTAACTGGATGATAAGGATTGGTGTTTCTTGAAGTTCCTTATTGGGATTGGTAACTGAAATAATTTTGTGGGTTGATAAACTAAACCTCTAAATTACTGTCGTGTTTTGTGAAACCTTTTTTGACAAATTAATAACACCATTGTTATACAATCATATATCATCTTTAGTAATATTTATTTCCTGAACATAATTTACAGATGAGATAACAAATAACAATTGTAGCAACCCTCAGCTTTACCAAATCACCTACCTGCTACAAAGTAATGAGCATTTCTTACTGTATGACTAACCAATACATATAATTTATCCCCACAAAATTATCCTTCCAAGACCAAAACAATCGAAAGTGGCATACCAGCATTAACTCGTTGCATCAATTAACGAAATCATGGCCGCGCTGTCATTAGTGTCATCTAACGCTGTCATTTCGGCGTAGGCCATCCCTTTCCCTCTCGGGCGTCGCACGCGCTGTGCACGCGTCTCGCTCACTCTTAGCGAGCGCACTTCCTGCCGCGAGTGTGGGAAAAGCGGCAGGTGTTATGCGGGATCGTGAACAGCACGCATTACCATTCACATTATTCAACAATAAATAATATAATAAGAAGCCTTGAGCGAGTGGCGAACACGCGTAAGATGCCTAACATAGCGGGGTGTGTGTAGGGGGCTTAGGTGTGTGCGTTTTCTATTTAGTTGAGGTATTGGACGTGATTTTTTACGTCAAACGTGTGGGCGGTCACATGGGTTAGGGATTATGTTTCTTTTTAGAGCTTACTTTGTTTTTATTGGTTGTTTGTGCTTAGAATCAAGGATGAGGTTGTATAGTTAGGTATGTCCGAGGTTGGTCGTTTGTTTTTATTTTTTTGTATCTTTTGTGAGGTTTAGGGATTAAAGTCTATGATCTGGAGGATTTTACTAATTAATGCTACACAGCGTAACGTGATAACTGGGAATTAGTTATACAAGTATTATCCTTCAGAACATGTATGTTATATGAGTTGTAACTATCTAATTACAAAAATAATGGGTTTTACAGATAAAAATGCCTAATAAAACACATTGTAAACACATAACTATAAAATGAAAAGCATCAATCCAAATCTCTACCTCCTAGAAAACTCTCCTTTAAGCCACATTTCTGCTTTTCGCGCCTTTTATCCCAAGCTCGATTCATGTTGATGTAAAAAGCGCGCGAGTTTTTTATGACAGCTGCCCTCAGCATTGATGGTAGTGAGAACCTAGTAAGGCCACAAGGTGTTTCAAGACTTACCCACGTTTATTAGACTGTTATTTCATTCATAAACTAAGGGGGATAATCCTTATGACCGTCTATTTTTAAACCCTATCTAAAACTAGTTCTTTGAATACATATATTTTTATAGGGTTAGATACATACAATAATAACGTATAATAGTTAGATAGATAATATCATATACCAGCTCTTACTTCGTTATTTAGTGTACCTCTAACTATTACGTGTACCTCTAACCATACTAACATAAATATATATTTACGGTACACATCCTTTTTGGAGTACTCAGAGGTTACTTTGGTTATTTGAAAACTAATTTTTACTTGATAATTCGTATCATACATTACATGTGGTAAACCATGCCGCCGTATAAAAATACTGACTATTACCTCATTGTAGAAATAGGCACGTTTCCTCACGATATGGTGCCTTTAGCCACGTTACAAAAGAAAAAGGGTCGTAATACACGTACGTATATGATTAAGAAAACATTTGCAAAAGTTTCTCTGACTCACGCTGTTTAAGCCAAATATGGAGTCCGTGGGAGGTGGTTTTAAAAATTAACGAGGAACAAATGATTGTTTTGGGTCCAACATTCCAACATCTCATATATTTTGACTCACGCCTCAAGAATTCTTTGATGATGTTTGTATTGTAGTGTACAAGAGATACGTTGTGTGGTTGCTTGGAATGTTAGTTAGACTTTCATTTTAAGTTTTATATACACTCATATTATAGTATTTGTTTAATTATTTGCCTGCTAACAAGAGACTAGGTTTCTAATGCAATTTATAAAATAATAAATAAAACGTTAGTTTCGTCTAGTAAGTTTGAATGGAAGTAAGTATGTATTACTATGGATTCTATCGAAGTGAAAAAAAGTAGGTATCTTTTCTCTCCTATAGTATGAATGTACGTATGTATTATGTACAAACTTATATAAGTGTTTTCCTCTCCGTTTACCCGTTCGAACATAACATACGAACAAACTTAAATAAATGTATGAGCTTACACGTACTTATATACAACTAAACCATAGCCAAAAAACCATAAACAAAAACCAATCCAACACATACCAGATTGAACGGTTGAGGCATTAAATAGAGAAGGGTCAGCCCGTATCGATATTAATCGATTGCAATTGTGCGATTATTTACACGTTACGTACGAGGATCGTGCCAGCCGATCGTGATTGTGAGGCACGCCCGTTAATCGTTTAGGTGAACGCATTAGCTACTGACAACTGATCAGTTCAATTTAAAATTTTAATAAAACCAAAATGGCTGGCTGTGGTTTTTAATTAGGTACGGGATTCCGTATGTTTATTAATGTGAAATACTTGTGCTTTTTTATTTAAGCTTACAAGTTTTAGGAAGACTTTTAAAACTATTGAATTTGGTGACATGACGACCTCCGTGGCGCGATCGGTCAGACACCTGAACGCTAATCGTGGGGTCCCGGGACATTTCTTAAATATACGTTGACTAGTACCCTTAACACAAGTCTTAAATGTACTTACCGAGGGGCTAGTTCAATTGGTGTAATAATGTCCAAATATTATAATTATTACTTGGTTTAGTTGGTTTACTCCTGTGGCTTATTGATTATTAAATTAAAATATCTTCTATCTATCATTTCATCTATCATTCTAACTATCACGTCGGACTGATTGTAAATTATCAATTTTCTCTTAGGGTAAACTTTTAAATTAATTCTTGATTTTTAAAATTATGCTTCACAAGTCTACGAGTATTTAAATGTAAGATATTTTCCGTTCTTCCTTCAAAGTTTGCCTGAGTCCTAAGTTCGAGAAACCTACGATCATGGGCAATTTAGACCATAGGACACCATGTGTATGGGTACCAATAAACTTGTAACATATTTAAACAATTATATTTTCTTTACACATCCCTAAAATGCAACAAGCCGTCCGTCCGTTTCAACTACATATTTTGATTAATTGATTTGCGTATTCTTTTTTCAATTCAAAACAAAATGGTTATCAATAATCGAATGAGTTTAGCAAATCTTTAAGCATATTAAAGAATGAAGGTAATTCGTGTTTTGGGCAATTATATGGTGATTGTTTGGCATTAACCTAATTTACTACCTACCGTCTAACTGTTTACTACATATTTTATTTTGTACTACAATGAACGCTACAATTAAATAGTACCCTGTTTAGTGTACAACATTTTATTTGAAACTATAATAAATGCTTCAATTATGTTGTAATTTCTGTTCATATTTATATAATTCAAACTCCAAATAATTCAAAGGATTTTTGTTTTTGTTCCTAATGCAACTAGCATAGTTCAGACAACTGATATTGTGAAATACCTATCGTAAGAGATGACTCAGAGACATGGGTATTTTGGATCATAATCGTATCGCCCACGCCGTTAACACCTCATCAATTAATACAACATTCTATCATCAAATTTGTTAGCTTCTCTACTATGTATGCCTCGTAAATCTGCCCCATCCCTCCTGGCTTTGTGGAAGTTATGTTGTATTTAGTTTGAACTAATATTGATGTATAGATGTTGACTTAGGAAATCCATTACACGCTCTTATTTTGCATTAACAAGACTCAAGTGTTCATTTAAACACACATTCAAAATCGGTGACTAGTCTGAGTTTTAGCCTTCAATGAAAAAAGATATAAAAAACGTATCCATTTTACTGAAGGAGTGTGCAGGACCTAAGCACACCTTATAAATCTTTAGTAAATTTTACACTAAATTACAACCACATAAGAAATAGAAAGAACATAAATAAGTTTCTATAACAGCCGAATGTGTATGAGGAGGTGTATGAGTGGCAATGATGCGAATATGCCAAGATCGAGAAATATGAAGATCCGTGATCTCTGCCTACCCCTC
>JAMBLF010001288.1:0-112937 GCA_030578115.1 Leucoptera coffeella
TATTGGGCGATAGGCTAGCAAACTGTCACCAATGTACCATATGACATCAAAACCCCAACATTCATGCTAATATGTAACCAAGGAGATGTTTTCATGTCTCCAAGGTTCTGTCCACCCAGAAAGGGATTAAAGGACGTGAATGTATATGTACAGTCAGCGCTAAAAATGCATCCCTGTAACTTTTTCTAAGTTTTACGTTTATAAGAACAAAAGACAATATTTAACATTTTAAAACTGGCGCCACTATGCATTGTCATGACCACTATACGTTCGCGTGCTTCGAAATGAAAAATATTGTCTTTTGTTCTTATAAACGTTAACCTTATAAAAAGTTACTGGGACTGCACTTTTAGCGCTGAATTTTGAAAGAAGATGTAGTGACTAAGATTGAAAAGAGCATGCTTCGATGGTTTGGACATGTTATGCGGATCAATGATAGCAGATTGACAATAGAAATATATATGAATGAAGTGGAAGGGCGGTTACGTAAGGGCCGGCCTAAGCGCTATACTGAAAAAAGGTTAGACGCTATATTGAAAAAAGGTGACGTTAGGAGTACCTATAACCGCCGAGAGTGTATGAGAGGATGTACGAGTATGAATGTCAATGAAGCGAAAGTGGTTTGTCAGGATCGGGACAAATGGGGATCCGTGATCTCTGCCTACCCCTCTACAGGGAATCAGGCGTGATGTGTATGTATGTATGTGTTGATTATTGTATAAGCTCTTATAATCGACCCTATTTTAAAATTTGTACCGTGCGTGACCTTACGAATAGTGCCGGGGATCAGTCGATGAAAAGCGCGATTCAATGTCGATATAATGGAACTGCGTCGATAAAATATTAGTGTACTTAAAATGGTGTATGTACATACATACGTATATATGTCACGTGTTTTATTTCTTTTGTAAGGTTCAATAGAATATATAATATATCCTTGGGCACTTCAAGTAGTGTATGGTAAGTATTCAAGTATTTTGACGACCTCCATGGCGCATTCGGTTAGAAGATGCCTAACCGCCAATAGTGAGGACCCGGCTGCGATTCCCGGTGGAGGCAGAGTTAAGAACTACGGTTTTCTATTGCTTCCCAGTCTGGTCGTTGATTATATATGCCATATATTTATTTATCTATATAATATCGATACAAAGTATTAAATGTACTTAACAAGGGGCTGGTTCAATTGGTGTAATAGTATCCTAAATATTATCATTATCATCATCATCATCATACTGTATTTTATATTTATCTATATATAATAAGTATGTATTTGTTAAATATACCTTGACTAGTACCATTAACACAAGTCTTAAATGTACTTACCAAGGGGCTAGTTCAATTCGTGTAATAATGTCCAAATATTTTTATTAATATTAAGTATTTCTATATTTGTTTTGATGACATTATTAAATCAGATATGTATTAAGAAGGGTAGATAGTTGCCGTTTGTCCCGACATGCCCTTAGACCTGGAGTAAGCGTAATTTATTGGGCTTTTAGCTAGTAACATACATACATACAGTTGATTCCCTGTAGAAGAAGGAGGTAGGCAAAGATTACGAATCCCCATCTGTCCCGATCTCGACAAATCACTTTCACTACATTGACACTCATACACCTCCCCATATTCAGTGGTGATAGGTACTCCTAACGTCACTCTTTTTTTCAATCTTTTTTTGAGCTATCTTTTACTTATACAAATGTAAATATATGTTTATGACCTATCTTACTTAGGTTGCTATCCCGGCAGCCAAAATATTATATTTACTATTAGCTCCTAGGTCACTGTAACACACTATAATAACAATAGTTATATATAGCACTATCCATCGGGATATGTAAAAGTCAGTGCCTGTATACGGCGATACGGTTCACTACCTATCACGTTGGGTGCTGTCTATCTAATGAAACGCGGGCTTAGAGTTACTCCTACCTAACATGTTTTCAAAATTTCGGAGATGGGCACTGAAGCCTCTGACTACCCGACCACAATGAATGTATGTTTATCTATGAATTTCTATGTACCTTTTCATAATAAAAATACATTTACGAAATGCGTCAAATACTACGATGAGGGAAAACATTGTGAGGAAACCTACCTGTTCCCCGAAAAGGTAATAGTCAGTGCTTTGTAATTGTAAATTGTAAATGGCGACATGGCTGACCACCTGTCTCATTGAATAATGACTATCTGGTCAACACGTGGGTTCGAGGTGGCCATAGAATTACTACATTCGCAATTGCGGATATGGATACCTGAACCTCTAACTACTCCGCAAGGGTAAATGGTCGTGAACACGTTTGTCTTTTTGTCATATCTACGTCCCTGACTAGCACAGTACTGACATTATTTATTTAATCCGCGCATTAGATTCTAAAGGACTCAACGTACGTGACTAGTTGAATAGGGATGGGATTGAGTCGATGAATGCCGCGATTATTGTCGATACTCGCCTACTGAGTAATAAAATAAATAATGATAAATGGGTTGTCTTGTACTTGTGCAGAAGGGTAACTGCGTATAGAATGACGACTTCCGTAAATGGAACGGTTAGCCCGAACGTTAAAAGAGAGGTCCCGGGTTCGATTCCCGGTGAAGGCAGAGTTAAGAGCCATGGTTTTTTAGTAACCCAACAATTAAGTATTGTAATTGTTTTTGTTCAATCAAAACCCACTTGTTACCTGATAATCAGTGTCAAATGAGACAGACGGTTAACCTATATATGATATCTATATGACGAAAAAAGATTGCGGTTTGAAAAAAATATTAGAGACTAGGATTGGAAAAGGGCATGTTTCGATGGTTTGGAAATGAGTTGTGTGCATTACTGATTGTAAATTAACATAAAGAATATATAATTTGGGTGAAATGAAAGGGCAAAATAAGAAATATGACAGCCAGACAGACTTCATATTGAATTAAGGTGACGTTACCAAAGTGTGTATTTACACCATGTTTATGTATATTAATGAAACAAAAATTGTTTGTCAAGATCCAGACAAATATGGATCCATGATCTCTGTCTACTCCTCTGTAAGAACACGGCCATAATGTATATGCGTATATATGTATGACTAAATTCTATACACAGATTTTCTCACGCTGTTTTACCTCCCTGAAATAGCAATTTCGTCATAAAATCAAAATAGGTCTTAAGGCATTTTAAACGTTTTATTATCGAACATTCAATCAACTGAAGTCGCTTTATTGCTTCCACTGTAAAGCTTAATTAATTAAATTAAGATCTGTTCACACTTGTACCTTATAATAAATGTTGTTCTTGTTTGGTTCGATTCCCGGTGGAAGCAGATTTAAAAACTACGCTTTTGTCCTCGTCGTTGATTAGATATGCTATATATGAATTTATTTATATATAAAATCTAAAAAATAATCTTAAGTATACTTTGATTAATTCTCTTAACACAACTCGTAAATGTACTTACACCATGGGGCTACATAAATTAGTACTTAAAGTAGTAGTAGTAGTTATAGTGTCCCAAATATTATAATTATATGTAATTCTTACGTTACCCTTTTAAGTTTTTGCATATTTGTGCATCACATGTCTTATTGGGAGGACCTCTATAAAATACAATTTATAATACTTAATAGTTTTGGGACGCTATTACACCAATTGAACTAGCCCCTTTGTATAATGTATTTAAAAATTCATACTTGTTCTAGAAACATACATAGTATATATACAACAAGACCGGTAATCATAAGAAAAACAATATTCTAAACTCTGCTTTCACTGGGAATCGCACCCGGAAATTAACTATACTATAATAATTATACGAAGCTAACTTTCTGTTTACTGATATTTATTTATAGAGCCCTTATATCAAACCTTTTATGCTAAGTTCGTGAGCTATCAAAGAAGTTTACTCTACTGTTCTATACAATACATACATACATATATTCATGCCTCTACGTCCCTAAAGGGATAGGCAGAGACTATTAGGTCACCTGGAACGGGTGACAAATCTCTTGCTTCACTCACACCCATTAACCTTCATACATGCTCTTCTGTTCTTCACTACGTACACCCGACTTCATACATACACATATCACATTTGTTTCAGAGAGAGAGGTAAGCAGATCACGGATTCCCATTCAACTAGATTTTGAGAAACCACTTTCGCTTCATTGATATCCATATACTTATTCATACACAGTCGGTTACTTATAGGTACTTCAAACGTCACTCTTTTCAATATGGCGTTTATCTGACTGTCATATGTCTTGCTATATGTATGCTGACCTCTGCGTAACCGCCCTTCAAAATCACTAAAATATACGTACATATGTACATTCACGTCCTCTAATCACTTTCGGTGTGGACAGAACCTCGGAGATATAATATCTCCTTGGTTACTTATAAGTATGAATGATGGATTTGTGATGTCTTTTGGAACATTGGTGGCAGGTAACTAGCCCATCGCTCAAATAGATCCTATTCTCTTAGTCGTCTCCTACAACATGCCGGGAACAGCAGCTAGTTTGCATTCTTTTCACGTCGCAGATTAACACAGGACAAAAAATAACAAAAAATATCGATAACTCTACCCATCTCTAGTTATCTATCGATATTAGGCCAAAACTTCGTCGCCATATAGAACATTATGATAAATCACATTGAGAAAAATTGCTCCGGATGTCTTCATCTAATGGCGATGGACTATATGGTCAAATAGGGTCTATGGCCTATTACTGGTTGCGTACAAGTTTGGGACTGGGATCAATGGATACTTACATACACATCACGCTTGATTCCCTGTAGAGGGGTAAACATAATATGTTTACCCCTCTACATCACGATATTGATATTATCACGTATCTCCATTTGTCCCGATGATAAACCACTTTCGCTTCATTTACACTCATACATCTTCTCATACACACACGGTGGTTATAGGTACTCCTAACGTCACCCTTTTTTAATATAGCGTCTATCTGACTGTCATATGTCTTATTATACAAGATACCTATGTTTTGTCTCACAAATTGCCGTGTTTTAACTGGTTGTAATATCTCCACTCCATCCCATACGCTAGTTTCCATACAAATATTGCGTAGGGCCCACTCCTCTTATTAATTACTCCATGGTTTGATATAAAACAGCTACTTAGTATTTAGGATCCCTTACTCGCTGTGCCAAATTATGCCAATCTACCTGTTAATACGCGGGCACTCAGCTACTTGGCAAATTAAATTATTTCGTGACCGCGCGCCATTAAGAAGGTTTTAATTCGAGCTGCGTTTACAAAGGGGACAGTAGCTACTACAAAAAGATAAACGCGTTCACCATTTATAAGTCCTAGTTAGTGTTTGGGGAACGGGTAGGTTTCCTCTCGATGTTTTCGCTCACTGTAATTTATTCGATGCATTTTGGAAATGTATTTTTATTACGAAAATGTACATAGAAATTCCTTAAACTTCATTTCCATTGGTACATGTTCAAGCGAGATTTGAACCCTGTACTCACTGATGCATAGTCTAGCCAACAACTGAGTTACGTTGAGAGTAGCTACTGCCTAATGTGCACAGTGTACACTGAACCTTGCAGTGTAATCAGAGGTTCGCAATAGTGGAATAAGATATAATAGACCATATCGAATTCACGTTTTAACCAAATAGTCAGTACTCAATGTTTTCGGTGGTAAACTGTAGAGTCATTCAGCAGTATTTACTAATTTGAAGATAAGGATAGTTTTCTCTCGCCGTAGTTGATGAAAGTCATTTGCGAAATGCATTTTTAATCATTTTATGACTGAGGCTAAGCATAGTATAAAAACCAACTTATCTTCCTAGCTTTAATTACTGACCATTGTAGCAAAACTGCTACAAAAATATGAAAAGGTGTTTGGATGTCAATGAAACGAAAGTGTTTGTGATGTGTGTATGTGTGCGTATTTACCTCTCGTCTCTTCACAAAAAACAATACGCATTCACGACCATTCACCCTTGCGGGGTAGTCAGATGTTCAGTTTCCAATAGCGAAGATAGTCATTCTATGGACACCTCAAACCCACGTGTTAACCAGATAGTCAGTACTCAGTGTGACAGGTGGTCAGCCATGTCGCCATTTACAAGCACTAACTATTACCTGTTCGACGAACAGGTAGGTTTCCTCACGATGTTCCCCTCACCGTATAAGTCGATGCATTTCGCAAATGTGTTATTATTGCGAAAATGTATATATTAATTCATTAAACTTCATTTCCATTGGTACATGCTCAAACGGGATTTGAACCCTGTACCTACTGATACAGAGCCAAGCCCCAAACAACTGAGCTACGTCTCTTCACCTCTATCAAAATACGTGGAAAAAACATCTTGTACGTACAAGTCCTAACTATATCAATTTATCATTCTATTTACGTCCTAACTAGTTCAACTCAAGTGTACGGTTCAATTACTGTTTTACTAAACATTTAAAAACGCACCTTTCCAAGATGGCTTCCTCACGCCAAATGGGCATCTTTGATGTCAATTAGCGGCTACCCTTTGCACGTAAAGTACTGCACAAATATTCATTACACTCTCAAAAAACCTCTAGTACCTTAGTCGCCTTTTAATATCCATGGAAAATTTCCATCACATACACGTTTCCACTTTATTTCATTCCTTTTTCAATTTACACAATATTTAGAAAATAAAAACGCGTAAAATTTTTACATCGACACGGAGAATAATATACAATACAAATAATTAAATTTAATCCTACTAACGATGTTTTCTACGAAAAACCAGAAAGAAATACATCTATAAATTTACATAACTGTTCTTTTATATACCTGTACGAGTATAAGAAATATGAATTTACATAATTATCATTCTTTTAAAATTTATGCTGACACTGTATAGTCAACTAAACCCTTGTAAACGCACCTCGCCAAGATGGCTGCCATCCGCCATGACAGTCTCTTTGAGCCCAATTAGCGACTACCCTCCGTTCGCTTAGTGATTCGGCCGCCCGTTAACCGACTTTGATGCTACACAATTGTACAAGTTTTAATATTTAATGGTTACGGAAATTGGTACGTGAAGTTTCGTAGCTACGTTGGTGTCTTTTCGTTTGAATGGCTATGTAGTTGAGGCTTGACTCTGTGTTAGAAGGTGCAGGGTTCAAACCTCGGAGTCTGTACTCTCTCTCAGCCGTTTTCGACCCTCTCTTGGGTGTAGGCCTCCTTCAGCACACCTTCCAGCAACTTCGGTCTTGTGCAGTTCTTCTTATCTGTTTTCTTGACATCGTCATGCCATCGCATCTGGGGCCTTCCTTGGGGTCTTTTTTCTCCCCAGGGCCTCCACTCCACCAACCGGAGTCTGTACAAAAGGGAATAATGTTTTTTTATTTTAATGTTTAATAAAAATACATTTACGAAATGCGTCGTATACTAAGATGTGGGAAAACATCATGAGGAAACCTACCTGTTCCCCGAACAGGTAATAGTCAGTGCTTACAACATTAATACGAGTATTTTGATATGAACTGTACAGCATATTTTATGCATACCCTATTCAATAAAAAAAAAGTATTAATATAGTAATGAAATCTGCCTATTCTTCGGAGCATTTATAAAACATCTTAGTACCTTTCACATTAGATACTGACTACCTGGTTAATACTCTAGTTTTATTTAGACATAATAATTACTCCATTCGCAACTGCGTAAACAGACATTTAAATGATCGTGAAAGTTTACATATATGTAAATACATACACATTACGCACGTTTCTCTGTATGGTAGACAAATATCACGGATCACCATTTAACCCGATCCTAACAAACCACTTTCGCTTAATTGACACTCATACACCTCACACACTCGGTGGTTATAGGTACTTCTAACTTCACCTTTTCAATATGGTATAGATATGTTACTGTACAACTATCAATGACCTGTGCTAGTCTGGGACGTAAAAAGAATGCTAACTAGCTGCCGTTCTTCCCGGCATGTAGGAGGCGACTAAGTCCTAGTTGTAAATTGAATCTATTAAAGTTAACCTGTCACCAATGTTCCGTTATGACATCACAACCCCAATATAACTATAACGTGACCTAGGAGATATTATATCTCAGCTTCAGTCCACCCCACAAGGGATTCAAGGACGTAAACGTATACAACCTATAACCGCCGAGAGTGTATGAGAGGATGTATGAATATCAATGAAGCGAAAGTGTTCTGTCAGGATCGGGACAAATGGGGATCCGTGATCTCTGTCTACCCCTCTACAGGGAATCAGGCGTGATGTGTATGTATGTATGTATGTTAACGTATATGTTTAACTAAAAACACGTCCGTCTTCCTCGACATTCAGTGTCGGAATGGCGTCAACCGGAAACACGTAGCCAATTGCACCGGAAGTGTTTGTAATTGACTCGAGACATTGTTTCTCCGTATTGATCGCTTGCTCTATTTACTTAGCGTCTCGGGTTCGAGACTACGACTGTTTACTGATAGACAAACTTCACGACACAACCCTCGCGGTAGTCAGAGGTTCAGGCGTCCATCTCCGCAATTGCGAAGGTAGTAATTCTATGGCCACCTCGAAGCAACGTGTTGAATTCAGTACTTAATGTGACAGGTGGTAAGCCAAGTTGCCATTTACAAGCACTATTACTTTTTCGGGAAACAGATAGGTTTCCTTACGATGTTTTCCGTCACCGTAGTATTTGACGCATTTTGTAATTGTTAATTTATGACGAAAATGTACATAGAAATTCAATAAACTTTATTTCCATTGGTACTTACATGTTTAAGCGGGATTTGAACCCTGCACCCACTGATACAGAGCCAAACCCCAAACAACTGAGCTACGTCGAATTCGTCTTCGTATCGAATCGTTGATTATTTATGCTATATATGTATTTATCCATATATAATAAGTATTATATTTGTTAAATTTACGTTGACTAGTACCCTTAACACAAGTCTTAAATGAACTTACCAAAAAGCTAGTTCAATTCGTGTAATGTCCAATTATTATTATTATTTTCCAATACCTTAGCCCTTTCCTCTAGTCTCTTACGACATGCCGGGAAGAACGGCAGCTAGTTAGCATTCTTTCTACGTCCCAACCAGCACGGGACCTTAACAATGAAAATGAAATGAAAATCTTTTTATTCAATATCAGGATCATAAAATACTCTAAATGTAAGTCTACACTTAAAAGTATACGCTTATTGAAAGTCGAAAAAAAAAAACATTTTTATATAAAAATATGTCATTAATATACACTAATTATTAAAATAAATCAAATTAAATTAATAAAACTAATGGCACTTCGTAAAGAAAAATCTGCCAAGAAACTCTGCAGACGATATGTACATTAAACTTAATAATAATTCATATAGAACATGATCAAAGCTTCACATTCAACAAATAGTGTTTAACAACAAACTTAAGGGGAGTCCCAATAAGAACTGGAACGGTCTAGAGGTAAGGACTTATAGACTCTGGAAAATACCTACCAATTGTTGTCTAAGATGCCTTTGTAAAACCTTTTTCTTGTTAGGTAGCGAAAACAAATGGCAGGAAAGAGGTTTGCGTTTTATGGGACTTCCCTCTTGGTTTTAAAAACATAGGTGAGGGAATACGTCGGGAGGGAACCTCGCTTTAAGATAGGTTTTAGTGTATACAAGCAGTGACTATTACCTGTTGGGGTAGGTTTCAAGCAATATCAAATAATTTGTCACATTTTTATTTTTTCAGAAGTTTTCAATACATGAAACATAGATGGCACTGTAATTATAATTTGATTTTTATATTATATTCTTCGCTCCTATTAGTAGCAGGGTGATGTTTTATAGCCTATAGCCTTCCTCAATAAATGGTCTACATAACACAAAAAGAAATTTTGAATTCGAACCAGTACTTCCTGAGATTAGCGCGTTCAAACGAACAAACAAACAAACTCTTCAGCTTTATAATATTAGTATAGATATTGTCTAAAATATATACGTACATATCACTACATAGAATAAAACAAAGTCGCTTTCTCTGTCCTTATGTCCCTTTGTATGCTTAAATCTTTGAAACTACGCAACGGATTTTGATGCGGTTTTTTTAATAGATATTTTAGAAGAGGAAGGTTTATATGTATAATAACATCCATTATATAGTGGAGTAGGCTATATATTTTATACCCGTGCGAAGCCGGGCCGGTCCGTAGTATTATATACATACATACACATCAAGCCTGATTCCCTGTAGAGGGGTAGGCAGAGATCACGGATTCCCATTTGTCCCACTGACAGACCACTTTCGCTTCATTGAAGCTCATATAACTTCTCATACACACTCGGCGGTTATACGTACTCCTTTATATTTATAGGTTTTAGTGTATATATTGCCTAAAATATATACGTACATATAGTATATGATAATAATATTTGGGACGCTTACACCAATTGAAATAGCCCCTTGGTAAGTTCATTTAAGACTTGTTAACGGTACTAAACATATACATATTATATATAGATAAATGCATATATAGCATATATCGTCAATATCAATACATGCCTTCGAAATTTCGGAGATGGGCAGTCAAGCCTCTGACTACCCCGCCATAATATAAAAGGGTGTATGTATGCACAAGTCGTGAAGCGTATGTTTATGTTTATATATCATCAACAACCAGACTAGAAAGTTCTGCTTTCTTAACTCTGCTCACTTTAACTGAATTTGTGTTGAATAATGTGTGCAGAGTTTCTTGGCATTTCTTCTCTCCATGATTTTCTTTTACGAAATGCCAATAGTTTAATTTTAATAATAGTTAGTTTTTATAATTAGTTTTAATCAGATTAATTTTAATTTATTAAGATTAACTAATTTTAATGGCATTTCATGTACAAATATTTTTTATCACTTTCAATAAGTGATTTTATGATCCTTATGTTGAATAAAAAGCATTTAATTTCATTCGATTCTTCCTAACATTTACCGATTAAGATTGATTGAAGAAGTAAGATTTGAACGATTTTTGATCTGTTCAATTCGTATCCTTGCGAAATTCCTAAAACCTTCGGGAAGAACATACAATACATACATTCACGCCTCTACATCCGCAACGGTATAGACAGCGACTATCGATCGCCACCTGGAACGATTCTTACAAATCTCCTCCTCCTTTCTCATGACTTTAGGGAGAGACAAGGACTGATCAATGATTGACTGACATACATATTTGACTGACATATTTGACTGACTTATGATACACCTACACCGACTCCATGTCGCTCAGCGAGCAATAGAGCGTTCAATGCTGGGTATCTCATTAAGGGACAGAGTCCGGAACGAGATTATCCGGCTTAGAACCAAAGTCGTAGACATTGTCTATCGCTGTTGTAAACTGAAGTGGCAGTGGGCCACGTCTGTCGTAGAACCGACGAACGCTGGAGTAAAGCGGTTCTCGAGTGGAGACCGCGTCTCCGTAAACGTAGTGTAGGACGCCCCCCTGCTAGATGGACCGATGACCTCAAGAAGTCGCTGGTAGTGGCTGGAAGAGGGTGTGGCGACCTCTAGAGCGTCACACACAGAGAGAAACCTAAGTAAACCTTTGTTGCAATGAGTGACGACCTCCGTGGCGCGATCGGTTAGACACCTGGGCCCTTACTCCACTAATTAACTTTGACAACCACTCAACTGCGAGGCTATAGCGATAAATCTGCATCTCGGCCGTTTAAAGTGGTACTCTGCTAATATTTTGACAGCCAGAATAGCGCCATAATAGCGAGTCAATGGCACTTCAGTGGCCACACACAAAGTACAGAAATTATTGTCTATGGATTACAACAATTTAAAAAACTGTTTGCACTGCTATGCAGCAATGTCAATTAATGCATATTGATTTAGCAGTTAAAAGTTTTAAGTTTATAACGTAAACGTAACTAAAAACGTAACTGAAAAAATATTTTATGTTTTTAATTGAAACTAAAACTACTAACTGAGTGTGTGAGTGTACACTAGATATTGACCATAGACAAAAAAAGCTGTCAAAACAATAGTAGAGTACCAAAATGAAGGCTATTGAACTAATATTGAGGCACGTTTGATTAGTTGTATTTCGATAGCGCTTCAGTGGCCAAAATTTGTTAGTGGAGTACGAAAAGTGTCAAATTACGGCCATTGAACTGCCACAATGTCGACACTGAAGTAATATTGTGGCCAATATGAATTAGTGGAGTAAGGGCCCTGAACGCTAATCGTGGGGTCCCGGGCTCGATTCCCGGTGGAGGCAGAGTAGAGAACAACGTTTTTCTACTGCTTTCCAGTCTGGTTGTTGATTATATATGCTATATATGTATTTATCTATGTATAATATGTATACATTTCTTAAATATACGTTGACTAGTACCCTTAACACAAGTCTTAAATGTACTTACCTAGGGGCTAGTTCAATTGGTGTAATAATGTCCGAATATTATTATTATTATTAATGAGTTAAACAAATTACCACAGATGACGCCGCCAAGAATAAAATAATAATTACACAAATCAATTTCCTAGAACGCGCAATTTAACGGAAACAAGATATATACAAATTTCCAACCCAGGCCATTAGCCTGGACGAACACCTGCCCAGGTAGGAAGCTACCTCTTTTCCTGTAGGACACAGTTGATCCTACAAAGGCCACAAATGATCGTGTTTTGTGGCGTACCCTTGGGGAGGCCTACGTCCAGCAGTGGACTAGTATAGGGTGATTGATTGATTGATGATACATAAATGTTTTTTTTTATTTCCACAGAGACATAAGTCGCAACGAGCTGACCGCGATCAGCCGCCGCGCCTTTCGCGGGTTGATAGGCCTCAAAAGCCTTCATCTGGACTCCAACCAACTGCGCTGTGTCGACGAGAAGGCTCTAGAACAGCTCAAGAGCTTGGATACTTTGTGAGTATATAATAACACAAAAACATTTAAGTAACTGGCACTGGGAAAAACTCGGAAAGTCGGAGACTATCTTGCCGATGCTCAGGGTTGGCAATGAGTGCATCTAAGCTATGTGCAAAGATAATTATGTTTCTGTATAATTTGGTTTTGTAACTGGGCAAAAAATCTTGAAAGCCGGAGTTTCTTGTTGGTTCTTCTCCGAGCCAGGGCTTCCGAACCAAATAGAATTTCAATGCTAAGAGACAACCAGTGTCAGGCAAATGTTTTGACTTTCAATTCATGTACTGTACTTGTACTTATGTTGAATAAAAACATTTGACTTTGACATACGCTTGTTATGTATGTTAAGAATGGGTCACTCAAAGCCCGCGTTTCACTAGGTAGACAGCACCTAAAGAGAATATAGGTACTGAACCGTATCGTCTTATATAGGCACTATTACCTAGGTTTCTTCAGTATGTTTTCCGTCAATGCCGGCCCAATAAGACATATAACAGTCAGATAGACGCTATATATGAAACAGATGACGTTAGGAGTACCTATAACCGCTGAGAGTGTATGAAAGGATGTATGAATGTCAATGAAGCGAAAGTGTTCTGTCAGTGGGACAAATGGGGATCCGTGATCTCAGCCTACCCCTCTACAGGGAATCAGGCGTGATGTGTATGTATGTATCTATGTACGATAGAGGGAATCTATCGACGATGGATAGGTTATCTTGAGGATGGGCCAATTTTGTATACGAAACTAGGGGGAAATCTTTTATATAATGGGCTGGCATACTCTCATCAATGTTCCATATGACATCACAACCCCAACATTCAAGCTAAAGAAACTTAAAGTAACCCAAGGTTTAAATCCCGCTTGAGCATGTACCAATGGAAATGAAGTTTAACGAATATCTATTTACATTTTCGTAATCAAAATATATAGTGATTATAAATGGCGACATGGCTTACCACCTGTGACATTGAGTATCTATCTGGTCAACACGCGGGTTCGAGGCCATAGAATTACTACCTTCGCAATTGCAAATGGACACCTGAACCTCTGACTATCCCGCAAGGGTTTAATTACTATTTATTTCTTTCAGAACCCTAACAAACAACAACCTAACCTATTTGCAACTGGAACCGGCGAGTGTGGCCAGACTAAAAACCTTGCGATTGGCTGACAATCCTGTCGTCTGCGACTGCAGGGTTGCCAGGCTGGCCTCGTCTGTGCGATCGGCTGGTATTGTTGGGATCGCTGCCAGGTAAGTGCCGAGTGTGTATGTGAAGGTGTATGGATGTTTAAATTTGTTGTTTGGGGCTTGACTCTGTATCAGTGGGTACAGGGTTCAAACCTCTGAGCATGTACCAATGGAAATTAAGTTTAATGGTAATTATTATACTAGGGTGAGGGAAAACATCGTGAGGAAACCTACCGTTTCCTCGAACAGGTAATAGTTAGTGCTTGTAAATAGTGACATGGCTTATCACCTGTCTCATTGAGTACTGACTTGGTCAACACGTGGTTCAAGGTGGCCATAGAATTACTACCTTCGCAATTGCGGAGATGGACGCCTGAACCTCTGACAACCTCGCAAGGGTTAATGATCCTGAACGCGTTTGTTTGTTTATATATGTATGTATATACATTTAAATATAACACCATTATATACACACACTTTGACAGAACACCAATATTAAGGAGTAGGCACTTGATGCAGTGAAAAGGTGTTGCCATGTCGCCATTAACAAACACTAACTATTACCAGTTCCGGGAACAAGTAGGTTTCCTCACGATGTTTTTCCCTCACCGTAGTATTCGCCGCATTTCGTAAATGTATTTTTATTACGAAAATGTACATAGAAATACATTAAACTTCATTTCCATTGGTACATGCTTAGAAATTTGAATCCTGTACCCATTGATACAGAGTCAAGCCCCAAACAACTGAGCTACGTCGAATTACTGAAATGGCCACATTTTTTTAGTTCCAAATTAGTGGCACTGTAGTCAACGGAGACCTGTCAAATGCCAACCGGTCGTTTTCATAATGTAATCAAACATCTATTTGTTAAATAATTTAATTAAACATACGAATTATTTAATTATTTTAAATAAATAGTAAATTAAACATACATATTTTTCCGACATTTTTATCATAAACAACGTTGAACTATTGATAAACGAATAGATTATTAGAAACTGATTAGAAATTGACACTTGACAGGTCTCCATTCTCACTAGCGCCCCTAGCGGGATAAAAAAGTGAGGAATGCTGCCATTGTATTTATACTATAATATTCAGACGTTAAACTGGCCAATGAGACGTGAGTGAATGAGAAAACAGTCACATTGACCAATCGCAGACAACCGTTGTCACGTCTCATTGGTCAAATCGTTTGAGTAATGATGACGTCACTATTTTCTTAACGCGAATACACTATAATATCATTTTTCCAGATGTCAGGCCCCAGCTGCGTTGAGAGGCGCTCTGCTCTCAGATCTGGAAGCTCATGAGTTGATCTGCAATGGTACGTATCACGCGAATAGTGGCTTAAAGAGTTTGGGTACGTAAATGGTACGTACCTGGACGGGGTTTTGGTAGAAGAATAATTGGGAATCATTAGCCTGTCTAAGATCATAGATACAAAAAATATGTCATATAATAATGACGTTAGGAGTACATATAACCGCTGAGTGTGTAGTGATGTATGAGTGTCAATGAAGCGAAATTGGTTTGTCAGGGACAGATGGGGATCCGTTCTTTGCCTACCCCTCTATAGGGAATCAGGTGTGATTTGTATGTATGTATGTCCCTTAGTCACATCCTACTAAATGCGCTCCCACCTATATTCCATATGAAATCACAATCATTATTCATGCTAAAAAGTGACCTAGGAGTTATTATCGTGTTCTAGGTTGGACCACCCCGATAGGGATTAATAATCTGAGGACTATCTCACTAATGTTCGGTGTTGGCAATGAATGCGTCAAGACTGTGCAAAAACAAAAAAACTTTATATTTAAACAAAAATGTATATTTAATTAGTTTTGTAATATGTATATTTAATTAGTTTTGTAGTATTAGGCACTGGGCAAAAAATCCCCGAGGGTGGAGTTTCTTGTTAGTTCTTCTTCAAGCTAGGGCTTTCAAATCAACAAAGTCACAGTCGTAAGACAACCAGTGCCACTCAATATATTTCGACGTTCAATTATGTACTATTACTGTGCTTATATTGGATGAAAAATTTTTGAAATCTACCATAAGAGAAGTGTTTATGTCACAATTACAATAATTTGACGTAGCTCAGTTGTTTGGGGCTTGACTCTGTATCTGTGGGTAGAGTTAAAATCCCGAGCATGTACCAATAGAAATGAAGTTTAATGAATTTCTATATACATTTTCGTAAACTACTATTACGAAATGCGTGAAATACTACGGTGAAGGAAAACCTCGTAAGGAAACCTACCTGTTCCTCGAACATGTGATAGTTAGTGCTTGTAAATGCCGACATGGCGGCTGTTTTAAATAAATAACGGTAAATACAAGTACGTATATTTATATATTTTTACAGTGTGTTCAGCCCTTTCAAACGGAGTATCAGCAATCATAGTCCTAACCTGGTCACCATCAACCTGGTCAAAATTTAGCTTTGGCTTTAAACATCATCATCATCATCAGCCTGTATCAATCCACTGTTGGACATAGGCCTCCCCCAAATGACGCCACTTCTCCCTGTCAGTGGCCGTTCGCATCCATTCGATGCCGGCCAACCTGCGCAGGTCGTCTTCCCATTTTGCCGGGGGGCGCCCCACGTTAGACGCTGTCTCCACTCTTGGACTTTTTTGCTCCAGCGACCATCAGTCCTTCTGCATACGTGACCAGCCCAACTCCACCTCAGCGTGCTAATTCTTTTCATAATGTCGCTAATATAATGCTTTAAACATGCCACGGTTCTTTACAGGTCCAACCACAGCAGCTCCCAGCGACTGTTCCGCGGAGCCCCGTTGTCCTGTACCTTGCAGGTGTACCCCGGAGGGCACAGTCGACTGCAGGGAGAAACTGCTCTCTGCAATACCACAGCACATATCGCATAAGGCTACTGAGATGTAAGTATACATACATGAAGCACCTACATTCTTCTACATCTTGACTCAATCAATCAATCAATCAGCCTATGACAGTCTACTGCTGGACGTAGGCCTCCCCAAGGGTACAAAACACGATCACTCGTGACCCTCAGCCAACCACTACCAGCAACCTTTTTTAGGTCATCGGTCCATCTAGCAGGGGGCGTCCTACACTACGTTTACCGAGACGCGGTCGCATTATTATTTACAGCCACAAAAACATACACAATACCAAAAGTTTACAATAAAAACTTACAACTAGGAGGTATAGCTTGTGCATGTTATTGTCACTGCAAAAGGGTAACTCAGCTGGGTATGTTGCGTTTAGTAGCAATTATCTTGCCTCCGAGGTGCTGTCCTTCCCGAAAGGGATTAAAGGACGTGAGCTTTTACATACATACATACACATCACGCCTGATTCCCTGTAGAGGGGTAGGCAGAGATCACGGATCCCCATTTGTCCCGATCCTGACAGACCACTTTCGCTTCATTGACATTCATACATCTTCTCAGACACTCTCGGCGGTTATAGGTACACCTAACGTCACCCTTTTTCAATATAGCGTCTATCTGACTGTTATATGTCTTATTGGGCGGGTCCCTTCTACTTCACTCATATATATTCCTTTTGTCAATCTGCTATCATTCATCCGCATAACATGTCAAAACTGAAGCATGCCCTTTTTAATCTAAGTCACTACATCTTCTTTCAAAGCAACCTTCCCTTATTACACTATTTTTAATTCTATCATTCAATGTCACTCCTAACATGCTTCTCAGTGACCGCATTTCGACGCCATTGATTCTACTTTCATGCTTCTTTTGCCATACCCAACTTTCACTACCATAAGTCAATGTTGGAACCAGCACAGCCCTATGAATAGCCATGCGTGCCTATTGAGAAATCAACTGGCTACCCATAACACTATACATAGCCCCATTAATCTTATTACCTGCTTTTATATATTTATTTATTTTTTCAGTCGTCTAGAACAAAACGAAATCACAGAAGTAGGACCCAGTGCTTTCGCGTCAATCAAGCGAGTTGCAAGAATCGATCTATCGAATAACAAGATATCGATAGTCGCGCCTGATTCCTTTACCGGATTAGTGCATCTGACGTCTTTGTAAGTATACTATATAATAATACATACACACAGTAGCGGCTGTAGCCCAGTGGGTAAGACCTCTGACTACTTATGAGGTTCTAGGTTCGAATTCCGGCTCTGACCAAACAATGAATGAAATTTAAATACGAGTTTTTCATTTACGTACATAATTTACAGTCGCTAACGGTGAGGGAACTTGCCTATCCTTCGGCCAGTGGCTAAATACGGCTATATGGTTCACTACCTATCACGTTGGGTGCTGTCTATCTAGTGAAACGCGGGCTTTGAGTGACCCATACCAAACAAGCCTCAAGTCGTGAAGCGTATGTGTGAAAAAATTCGGTGTAGCTCAGTTGTTTTGGGCTTGACTTTGTATCAGTGGGTACAGGGTTCAAATCCCTCTTTAGCATGTACCAATGGTTGTACCAAAGTTTAGTGAATTTCTATGTACATTTTTGAAATAAAATACATATGCGAAATGTTCTTAGGAATAAGGTGAGGTTTCTATCGATGTTTTCCCTCGCCGAATTAAAATATTACAGGGATGATCACCCATCCAGTTGGTAATCATGCGTAGCATTGCTTAACTTTTTTGATCGAAAAGTACCTATCTATTTCATATCTTATCATAATATTTACATATAACTACCTATTTTTAACATATTGTTTATATAAGTAATTTTAGTTTATAGTATATTTTTTTTTATTTTCCAGGGTTCTTTACGGAAATAAATTAAAGGATTTACCATCCGGAATATTCTACGGACTATCATCATTGCAACTCTTGTAAGTATATTCAATTCTCTTATTCCTTTCGGAGTGAATACAAACTCTAATACAAATCATACATACATACATTCCTTTTCATATGGATAGAACAGAACATCGATAACATATATATACTTGTCAAAGTGGATTAGCAAAAGTGTCATTTTGCAAAAAGCATTAGTGGTCTTAGCTCCAGATGTGCTAATGGTATAAATATGGAATAATACCAGTTTGCTAACCCATCATACAAAAGATTTAACCCTACTCCTTTTCTTCTACGACATGCCAGGAAGAACGGCAGCTAGTTAGCATTCCTTTTACGTCCCAGACTAGCACAGGACTATTTACGAAAACCCGAAAAAAAAAGACTTTTTAAGTTATATATATAAATAATACATTATCTATATAGACGAATAAACAGGTTTCCTCACATTATTTTCCTTTACTATATACATACATATATCCACGCTTCTACGTCCCAATGGAATAGGCAGAGACTATCGATCGCCACCTGGAATGGGTGACAAATCTCTCTTGCTTCACTCACACCCTCTTATATGCTCTTCTGTTCTTCACGCTACACCCGTCTTGAGAAGAATGTCTCCAATTTGATCTATGTTCTACGCCTACCCCATCCAACTCTACCTTCCATTTACTTTGTTTTACTATTTCACTTCATTTTATTTGCAGGTTACTCAATTCGAACGAAATCACATGTGTCAGAAAAGATACGTTTAAAGATCTGCACAATTTGAAACTTCTGTAAGTATAATATAATATATGTAAATAATATAATAATATTTGGACATTATTTCACCAATTGAACTAGCCCCTTGGTAAGTTCATTTAAGAATTTTACATACAAAGGCTTCACGACTTGTGTATACACATTCCTTTTTTTATTGTAGACAGAGGCTTGAGTGCTCATCTTTGAAATATCGACCATGTTAGGTATGGGTCACTCGAAGCCCGCGTATCACTAGATAGACAGCACCCAACGTGATAGGTAGTGCACCGTATCGCCGTACAGGCACTGGCTATTACCTATCCCGAGGGATAGGCAGGTTTCTTCACGATGTTTGCCCTCACAATTACATATACATTCACGTCCTTTAATCCCGAACTTCGAAGATCTAATATCCCGAATATTAATTACTTTTTTATTGACGTTTTTCTATATTTTCAGGTCTTTGTATGACAACAACATTCAATCTATACCCAATGGTACATTCGACTCGCTGACTGGAATACAAACTTTGTAAGTATAGAAACATACACACAATACATAATAATACTAATATTTGGACATTATTACACCAATTGAACTAGCCCCTTGGTAAGTACATTTAAGACTTGTGTTAAGGGAACTAGACAACGTAAATTTAAGAAATATATACTTGTTATAAATAGATAAATACATATATAGCATATATAATCAACAACCAGACTGGAAAGCAGACGAAAAGCGTAGTTCTTAGTTCTGCGTCCACCGGGAATCGAAACCGGGACCTCACGATAGCGTTCAGGTGGTTAACCAACCACGCCACGGAGGTCATACATACATACATACACATCATACATACTCCCTTTACGACTGGACAGAACTTTGGAGACATGAAAACATATTTAACACTTATTAGCATGTATATTGGTGTTTTGATGTCATATGGAATATTGGTGACTGGTTGCTAGCTTATTGTTCAATAGATTATATATATATATATATATATATATATATATATATATATATATATATATATATATATATATATATATATATATATATATATATAGACGCTATATTGAAAAAAGGTGACGTTAGGAGTACCTATAACCGCCGAGAGTGTATGAGAGGATGTATGAATATCAATGAAGCGAAAGTGGTCTGTCAGGATCGGGACGAATGGGGATCCGTGATCTCTGCCTACCCCTCTACAGGGAATCAGGCGTGATGTGTATGTATGTATGTATTATATATACCCTTAGTCCCTTAGTCGCCTTTTACGACATGCCGGGAAGAACGGCAGCTTGTTTGGATTA
This sequence comes from Leucoptera coffeella, assembly GCA_030578115.1. Classification (NCBI taxonomy): domain Eukaryota; kingdom Metazoa; phylum Arthropoda; class Insecta; order Lepidoptera; family Lyonetiidae; genus Leucoptera; species Leucoptera coffeella. The sequence continues at coordinate 20,939 of JAMBLF010001288.1, forward strand.
TTTTTACGTGTCATACTAGCTTGGGTAAAAAATATATGCATACATATACTTTACGACCGATATCCCTTATGAGGTAGTCAGAGGTTGAGTGTACATAATCAATTTAGTATTGTGATGGTCATTGGTCACTCAAAAACCACTTTTGACCTGATAATTAGTATCCAGCGTGACAGGTGGTAAACCATGTCGCCGTATACAGATACTGATTATTGCCTAATCCAAGGTATAGGCACGTTTCTTCACGTTTTCATTGTTATGTTAGCTTACTGATGATCAAGAACTGATATGTCATCGTTATATGTATGTATTATATACGTACGCGTTCACGACCATTAACCCTTGCGGGGTAGTCAGAGGTTCAGGTGTCCATCTCCGTGATTGCGAATGTAGTAATTCTATGGCCACCTCGAACCCACGTGTTGACCAAGTCAGTACTCAATGTGACAGGTGGTAAGCCATGTCGCCATTTACAAGCACTAACTATTACCTGTTCTGAGAACAGGTAGCTTTCCTCACGATGTTTTTCCCTCACCGCAGTAGTATGTATTATATGTCTCTAATAATAGCTGTAGCCCAGTGGGTAAGACTTCTGACTTCTTATGAGAACGGTCCTAGGTTCGAATCCCGGCTCTGGCATGTACCAACGAATGAAATTTCAATATGTGTTTTTCATTTACGTACATAATTTATAGTCACTAATGGTGAGGGAAAACATCGTGAGGAAACTTGCCTATTTTGTCGTAATAGGAAATAATTAGTATCTTTTTATGGTGAAGGGGCGGTTACGTATGTGTTTTATTATATATGAATTCACGTCTCTACCTCTCTAAGGGGATAGGCAGATACTGTTAAGCCACCTGGAACGGGTGACAAATCTCTTGCTTCACTCACACCCATTAACCTTCTCTTACATGCTCTTCTGTTCTTCACACTACTTATTCACACTAGTTATAGCATTATTAAACTAATCTAAGCGGCTCTGTGCTCTACAGACAACCGCCGAGCTGGACACCTTTTGAGATTACCACAACTAGCTGTGTAACACCATATTTGAAATGTAATTTAATTGAATGAAATGTAATTTTATGTGTTGTGTATTATGTAATCCAATTATTGTCTTTGAATTTTATTGTATGTTGAATATTGTATGTTATAATTGATGTGGATGTCTCAATAAAGATATTATTATTATTAATTTTCCCCATACAGGCATCTGGGCAGAAACCCATTCGCCTGCGATTGTTCGCTCCGGTGGCTCGCGGGTTATTTGCGCAAGAATCCCATAGAAACGTCTGGTGCGAAATGCGAGGGCCCTAAGCGTCTGGCGCGGAAACGCATTGACGCGCTCAAAGAGGATAATTTCAAGTGTAAACGTGAGTTTAGAACTTATAAATATACTAGCGACCCGCTCCGGTTTCGCACGGGTATAAAATATATAGCCTACTCCACTATTTAAAGGATGTTATTATACATATAAACCTTCCTCTTAAATCATTCTATCTATTAAAAAAACCGCATCCAAATCCGTTGCGTAGTTTCAAAGAAGCATACAAAGGGACATAGGGACAGAGAAAGCGACTTTGTTTTATACTATTTAGTGATACACGCATATACCGCTGCTTTAAAACGAAACTGAAGAAACTCAAAAAACACTATTTTGCAAAAAACGTTGTTTTGTAATATAGTTGATATATTTTTGACATTAAATTGCATATAATTTAAAAAAATGATTAAATATAAATAATTTTTTTATCTTTTTATTAACTTAATATGTTTTATGTACTTATTATTTAATCTTTTTGAGATAAAATATTTTTCGAGTTTCTTCAGTTTAGTTTTAAAGCAGCGATACATTCATGTTCGTTTATCCCTTTCGGACAAAACCTTGGAGATATGACACATCAACTTGGTCACTTTGTTAGCATGTTTATTGGGATTGCGATGCCAAAATGGAACATTGGTGACATTTTACTAGTCCAACGTTCAATAGATTTCATTAGTACGAATATTCTCGTCTATAATATAAGTATTGTATATAATCTATATTCTTTATTCATCCGCATAATATAATATGTTTGTACAGTTAACGCTAAAAGTGCAGTCCCAGTAACTTTCTATAAGGTTTAAGTTTATAAGAACGAAAGACAATGTTTTACATTTTAAAACTGGCGCCACTATGCATTGTCATGGCCACTATACGTTCGCGTGCTTCGAAATGACAAATATTGTATAGAAAGAATCGTACAAAGGGACATAGGGACAGAGAAAGCGACTTTGTTTTATACTATGTAGTAATACCCCCTATCTTCTTTCAGCGGGTGACGACACCCCCTCTACATGCGGGAGTGCGATGGCCTGCCCATCCCACTGCGTTTGCACTGCCAACAGCCGCTCTGTGACGGTGACCTGCCGAAGCCAGTTCACAGATATACCAAAGGACCTGCCTTTGAACACTGAGGCTTTGTAAGTTATACCAATTGAACTAGCCCCTTGCTAAGTACATTTAAGACTTGTGTTAAGGGTACTAGTCAACGCTTTGTAAGTTTATAATGATAATATTAGGACACGGTTACACCAATTCAGTACACTTTTCACTACGTATCACGTTGGGTGCTGTCTATCTATAGTACATTCGCATTAAGAAAATAGTGATGTCATCATGTCCCGACGATTTGACCAATGAGACGTGACAACTGTCGTCTGCAATTGGTCGATGTGAATTGTTTTCTCATTTACTAACGTCTCATTGGTCAGTTTAACGTCTATATATCATGACGTCACTATTTACTTAACGCGAATAGACTATAGTGAAACGCGAGCTTCGAATGACCCATACCTAACATGCCTTCGGAATTTCGGAGATGGGCATTGAAGCCTCTGACTACTCCGCCATAATAAAAAAGGGAGTGTGTATACACAAGTCGTGAAGCGTATGTATGTATTACACCAATTGAACTAGCCCCTTGCTAAGTTCATTTAAGACTTGTGGTAAGGGTACTAGTCAACGCTTTGTAAGTTTATAATGATAATAGTAGGATAGTATTACACCAATTGAACTAGCCCCTTGGTAAGTTCGTTTAAGACTTGTTAAGGGTACTAGTCAACGCTTTGTAAGTTTATAATAATAATTAAGCTTATAAAATAAAATTAGGACACTGTTACACTAATTGAACTAGGCCGTTGGTAAGTACATTTAAGACTTGTGTTAAGGGTACTAGTCAAGGGATAGTTAAGTGATATATACTTGTTATATATAGATAGATAAATACATATTATTATATAGCATATATAATCAACAACCAGACTGTATCATTGGGTAAAGGGGTCAAATCCCTCTTGAGCGTGTACCAATGGAAAAGTAAAAATACATTTACCATATACTTAGAATACTACGGTGAGGGAAAAAATCGTGAGGAAACTTACCTGTCCGCCGGACAGGTAATAGTTAGTGCTTGCATATGGCAACATGGCTTACCACCTGTCACATTAAGTACTGACTATCTGGTCAACACGTGGGTTCGAGGTGGCCATAGAATTACTACCTTCGCAATTGCGGAGATGGACACCCGAACCTCTGACTACTACGCAAGGTTTAATGGTCGTGAACGCGTTTGTCTTTTATGTCTTTTTGTTGTTTACTCATGATTACTGTATAATATATAATAAATAAAGTAATTGTATTAGAAAGATTTGTTCTCTTTGAAAGCTTTAATAATAGATATACTTCATTCGATTTATATTCAATATTTCTTTTAGCTTCCTAAATAAAATAAAATAAACTTTTCTTTCAGAATTATGTCCGAAAACAACCTTGGGCAGATTCGTTCGGATGGCCTGCTGGGTCAACTGCCAGACCTCATGAAATTAGACCTTCAGAATAATGGTAATACATACATACAAACACATCACGCCTGATTCCCTGTAGAGGGGTAGGCAGAGATCACGGATCCCCATTTGTCCCGATCCTGACAGACCACTTTCGCTTCATTGATATTCATACATCCTCTCATACACGCTCGGCGGTTATAAGTACTTTCACTACCATAAGTCAATGTTGAACCTAGCACAGCCCTATGAATAGCCATACGTGCCGATTGAGAAATCAACTGGCTACCCATAACACTATACATAGCCCCATTAATCTTATTACCGCACACACTCTACGTTCAATATCATTCATTATTAGTAAAAAGTGTTCCCAGATACACAAAATCATTCACTTGTTCGACTCTTTCATTATCTATGTCAATCTAGCACTCTGTCTTGCTAAGTATAATGGTAACTAACGTACTTTCTACTTTCTTATTTACCGGACTGGATTACGCGATTGCCCTTGCCTAAATTTAAGACTATAGTTAGAGGCCGACTAGTCCGGGGCGCTTACTACGCGGTCGGAGACTACCTTGCCGATGCTCAGGGTTGGCAATGAGTGCATCTAAGCTATATGTGCAAAGATAATTATGTTTCTGTATAGTTTGGTTTTGTAACTGGGCAAAAAATCCTGAAAGCCGGAGTTTCTTGTTGGTTCTTCTCCGAGCCAGGGCTTCCGAACCAACAAGAGTTTCAATGCTAAGAGACAACCAGTGTCAGGCAAATATTTTGACTTTCAATTCATGTACTTATGTTGAATAAAAACATTTGACTTTGAGTTTATAGGAATACTAGCGACCCGCTCCCACTTCGCACGGGTATAAAATATATGGCCTACTCCACTATTAAATGGATGTTATTATACATATAAACCTTCCTCTTGAATCACTCTATCTATTAAAGAAAACCGCATCAAAATCCGTTGCGTAGTTTCAAAGATTTAAGCATACAAAGGGACAGAGAAAGCGACTTTGTTTTATACTATGTAGTGATGAAGAATGCTAACTAGCTGCCGTTCTTCCCGGCATGTCGTAGGAGATGTAAGGAACTAGGGGTAAATGGAATCTATTGGGCGATAGACTAGCTAACTATCACCAATGTACCATATGACATCACAACCCCAATATTCATGCAAAAAGTGACTTAGGACATATTATATCTCCAAAGTTCTGTCCACCCCGAAAGGGATTAAAGTACGTGAATGTATATGTATATATTTAATCCTATTCCCCGTACAGGTATAACAGCGATTGAGGACAACAGTTTCGACGGGGCAGCCAGTATTCAAGAGCTGTTATTGGATCACAATTTACTAAGGACGGTTACGGATAAGATGTTCTTGGGATTACATAGTCTGACTACCCTGTGAGTATTGATTGGCGTACATATACATGAATATATATATATACACAAACATAAAAATTCACATCCTTTAATCCTTTGTAGTAAAAACCAAAGTGATAGACATAGTTTTGGATTGTAAGCTATATATAAGCTAAGAATTAACTATATACTAAAGTACATACGTATATACGTACCTATCACGCCTGATTCCCTGTAGAGGGGTGCCTACCCCTAGATCGCGAAGCCCCATTTGTCCTGATCCTAACAGACCACTTTCGCTTCATTGACACTCTTACACCTCTTACACTCGGCGGTTATAGGTACTTTTAACGTCACCCTTTTTTCAATATGGCGTCTATCTGACTGTTGTATACATATTTGAGTATAGATTGACAATTAAGACAAACACTGTCACGACCATTAATCCTTGCTTGTTAAATGCTATGGTAGTAATTCTATGACCACGAACCCATGTGTTAACCAGATAGTCAGTATTCAATGTGACAGGTTGAAAGCCATGTCGCCATACAAGCACTTACTATTACCTATTCGGAGAACAGGTAGGTTTCCTCACGATGTTTTCCCTCACCGTAGTATTGCATACATACATACCAAGTTCATTTACATACAAAAAGATAGAGATCACGGATCCCCATTTGTCTTCTAACAAACCAGGTTCGCTTCATTGACATTCATACCTCATACACACAGCTACCCTAATGTGGTGAGGCCCAAGTATTACGAGCACCTTCCTTTTTTTTTTCATTCATTTCATTTTTCTTTGACGACCTCCGTGGCGCGATCGGTTAGACACCTGAACGCTAATTGTGAGGTTCCGTGTTCGATTCCCGGTGGAGGCAGTGTTAAGAACTACGCTTTTCTACTGCTTTCCAGTCTGGTGGTTGATTATATATGCTATTTATATGTATTTATCTATATAATAAGTATATATTTCTTAAATATACGTTGACTAGTACCCTTAACACAAGTCTTAAACGAACTTACCAAGGGGCTAGTTCAATTGGTGTAATAACGTCTTACAATATTATTATTATTCTAGTGTGTTCTATTTTTTCAGTTCTTTAACCGACAACAAGATAACTTGCATTACCCCTGGAGCATTTGATCATCTCACCATGTTGTCAACGCTGTAAGTATAGTACGAAAGGCCGTAAAAAGAATGCTAACTAGCTGCCTAGTAAATTGAATCTATTAAGCGATAGGCTAGCAACCTCTCACCTTATGACATCACAACCCAAATGTTCATGTTGGGGTTGTGATGTCCTATGGAACATTGGTTACAGCTTGCTAACCTAACGCCCAATAGATTCAATTTACTCCTAGTTCCTTACGTCTCCTACGACATGCCGGGAAGAACGGCAGCTAGTTAGCATTCTTTTTCCTATAAACTCACAGTCAAATGTTTTTATTCGACATAAGTACAAGTACAATACATTCTTTGAAAGTCAAAACATTTGCCTAACACTGGTTGTCTCTTAGCATTGAAACCCTACTTATCAACCCTTTAAGTATAATAATAACGTGGTACTTAAAAAGAATGCTAACTAGCTGTCGTTCTTCCCGGCATGTCGTAGGAGACTAAGGGACTAGGGGTAAATGGAATCTATTGGACGATAGGCTAGCAACCTGTTACCAATGTTCGATATGACATGATAATCCTAATAGTCATAAGACACTTAGATGATGTTTTCATTGAAGATTAAAGGTTCTGTCCACCCCGAAAGGGATTAAAGGACGTGAATGTATATGTATGTATGTAATAAGGAAAATATGGTCTTAGTACTTAGTAATAATATTTTCAAGTAAGTTGTTTTCAAATTCATGTTTTTTATTAACTAGTCCACTAATGTTTTTGCAAAATAACAGTTCAATATCAGATCAGTAATAGTGTATACTTGGTAGTGGATTAGCCAAGTTTAGCTGATATCAAACGTGAAATTTGACACCTTAGCTAATCCACTACCTACTTCACACTATTACTGAAGTAAAATTGAACTGTAATGATGCTGAAACTTATCGATTCGACAGTATGATATCGATTCCCGGTGAAGGCAGGGTTAAGAACTACGCTTTTCCTCTGCTTTCCAGTCTGGTCGTTGATTATATATGCTATATATGTATTTATCTGTATAATAAGTATATATTTGTTAAATATACGTTGACTAGTACCCTTAACAAGTCTTAAATGAACTGACCAAGCGGCTAGGTAAATTGGTGTAAAGTCCAAATATTATTATTATGTACCAGAATTGAATGTAATTTGGCATTGTGAATTTCACACAATCAACATTAGCTGAGACAAATCCTATTCACACTTGCGCGGGGTTGTCATGTGCGCTTGTTTCCATTAATGTAAATCATTAATTCTTTTCTCTATTTGTGTATATGTATTAATTACTACGTCTAGTGTGAATAAAAGGAATTTTATTTTTTTATTTATTGAGATCACGGATCCCAATTTGTCCCGATCCTGACAGACCACTTTCGCTTCATTGACACTCATAAATCTTCTCGTGCACACTCGGCGGTTATAGATACTCCTAACGTCACCCTTTTTCAATATAGCGTCTATCTGACTGTTATATGATTTTACAATATCACTTTTACTAATCCACTTCCAACTACACACTATTACTGATCTGATATTGAAATAGGATTACGCTAAAACGCATTAGTGAATTTTGAACCCAGGACCAGGTGGGGATCCGTGATCTCTGCCTACCCCTCTACAGGGAATCAGGCGTGATGTGTATGTATGTATGTATTTGAATGTAACATCCCTTCCGCCGTTACCCCACCAGCCATCTAGACCAGAACCCGTTCTCGTGCAACTGCCACATCGGCTGGCTGCCAGGCTACCTTCGCAGCCGAGGGTTGGCCACCAACGCCGCCTGCGCCGCACCAGCGCAGGTCGCTGGCTCCAAGATGCAAGAGCTGGACACCTTGGACTTCAAATGTACAGGTGATTATAATGAGCGTGTGTGTGTGGAGAGGTGTATGGTTATATTATATATATAACCATACACCTCTTCTATATATATATGGCTATATATATATATATATATATGGTTATATATATATGGCCGTTATATTATATATATATATATAATATAACGGCCTAATAAGACATATAACAGTCAGATAGACGCTATATTGAAAAAAGGTGACGTTAGGAGTACCTATAACCGCCGAGAGTGTATGAGAGGATGTATGAATGTCAATGAAGCGAAAGTGGTCTGTCAGCGGTACGAATGGGATCCGTGATCACTGTCTACCACTCTACAGGGAATCAGGCGTGATGTGTATGTATGTTGTGTATGTGTGAAGAGGTGTATGGATATAATGAATTGGGTAGTTTGGATCTTTTAAGTGTACGATAAGGCATATAAATATAGCTTATATATATCAGAGAATTAGCATAGCTATTCAGAGGGGGAATGCTATCAGTGTCTTGGGAACCCTACCACCCTTTGACAGCGATAATTATAAAGATATTTTCTATGTAATTAAATTTTTACTTTAGGTTTATAATTTTAATTTTTTGCTGTATTGTGAATAATAAATTTATATAAACATACATGTATAATACTTTAATAGAGGTAGATTTATTATTTAGACCTAACGTCATTATTGTTAATTAGATTAGGTTTATTATAATTGACGACCTCCGTGGCGTGATTGGTTTGCTACCTGAACATTGAATATCTTAGCTTTCCATCTCCGCAATTGCGAAGGTAGTAATTATGGCCACCTCGAACCCACGTGTTGACCAAGTCAGTACTCAATGTGATAGGTGGTAAGCCGTGTTGACATTATTATATTACGTATATTTACCAGAAAGTCGGCACCTAATGTAACCTGTTCTGTAGAATGGAAATGCACCCTCACGATGTTTTCCCTCATCGTAATTTTTATTGCGAAAATTTACGATGATATTCATTAAAATTTATCTGTCTTCTACTTTTGGCCACGCCGAAAGGGATTAAAGGAAGTAAATGTGTGTGTGTATATATACAGGGTGGCGCATTCAAAACGGTCAGTATGGGAAAGTCTGAAACTATAAGAGATACGAAGATTTGTTCTTAGGAACCATGTCACCGATTTTGATAAAAAGAAAAACTGCATTCATATTTTCTTTGAAAAAACAACTGTATCCAGTACGGGAATCAAACCCGATTGCTTCGAAAAAATAAACTTGCCCTTTTCACTTTTTCTTTTTAAATATCGATTGTGTAGGTCTTAAGCTGTAAATGTCTCTATGAAACATGATGTCGAAAATTAAAAAAATGCATTGTTTTGGCATACTTTAATTTATCATAGTAGGTATTCTAATTGACCACCATTGTTTTCAATTCCAATATTCCACACGCTTAAGTAACGATCGTACGATTGAATTTTGTATTTTCATGTAGTGAATTTCCGTTAAAATTTACTCTATTAATACTTTTAGATCTTCAATGATCATAGCTTATTTTGTAAAATTCATCCTTAACGTAACCCCACAAGAAATTTTCAAATATGGCTTACACGTCACTTTAAGTAAAGTTTTTAATAGATTGTTAGTGTTTAATTACCTACTGTAGATAACAAAACTTCCTTTAAAAATTAATGCAATGCTAATGCCACATGATATGGTGTATGTAAAGATATGGTACAAAACTACGAACAGCCATAGATACAATTTTACATGACTGAACTTGTTGAATATTGAAACAGTGTTTTTAAACTACTATGATAAACTAAAGTATGCCAAAATAATGTATCTTATTCTTTTTCGACCTCATGTTTCATAGAGAAATTTACAGCTTAAGACCTACACAATAGATATTTAATTAGAAAAAGTGAAAAGAGTAAATTTATTTTTTCAAAGCAACCGGGTTTGATTCCCGTACTGGATACAGTCGTTTTTTCAAAGAAAGTATGAATGCAGTTTTTCTTTTTATCAAAATCGGTGACATGGTTCCTAAGAACAAATCTTCGTATCTCTTATAGTTTCAGACTTTCCCATACTGACCGTTTTGAATGCGCCACCCTGTATATATATATATATATAAATATCTTACCGGCTAAACCCGATTTCAGGACAAACTAGTTTGGCCTAGGCTAAACTATTTCTTTCTACACACGCAAGAATTACCTAGTAAGGTTAGGTCAGAAGGACAAACTAGTTAAGCCTAGGCCAAACTAGTTTCTCCTAAAATCGAGTTGCCTGGTTACATATACGTATATCATTTGTTACACAGATCATCTCTCCATCATGCAAGCAAAGTATGCAACTTATTAACACATGTTTATCTTCTACTTAGGCGAGGACAAAGGCTGTCTGTCTCAGGACTACTGCCCTGTCCCCTGCAGTTGTGTGGGCACTGTCGTCCGCTGCTCCAGGGCCCAATTGACCTCTGTACCAGAGAACATACCACGGCAGACCACTGAACTGTGAGTTGACCACCAGAATATAAATATTTTAGTTATTTTTAAACACTCGCGATTTATGTTCAGTGTTGTTCGTGAGGCAATTGAAATTAAAAAACATCCCAATTATTTTTAATCGTGAGGATGGTTTTAGGCTTTCGGAAACATGGGAACCGGTAATCATGGAATTATATTCGCGTAGCGTAACTGCGGATGTGTCTTCGGATAGTGTGAGTGTAGTGTGTCGTGCTATGAATTAACAAAAATTGTGAGGGTAGACAGACATTAGTTGAGACGGACGCTAGTCTACCCGCGACCACGGCCTATGCAACTGGGTCGAAACGTCGGGCAAAATAAAGGTAATTAGATATCTTTATAAATTTATCGTGATATGACTCGGTCTCACATAGTTAATAAAATAATTATTTAGTTAACGAATTTTTTTAGCTAAAAGTTTTAGGAAAAAAAAAGTTTTTTGATTTTTTCTCTCTTATTAATGACATGACACCACAATGGTTGCTATATTCACTTATATAATGTAATACGAGAATAATAAACCGTAGTTGCTGTATATGTACTGAAACGCGGGCTTCGAGTGGCTCATACCTAACATACCTCCGAAATTTCGGAGATGGGCACTCAATCCCCTGACTAATATGTCACAATAAAAAAGGGAGTGTGTATACACAAGCTGTGAAGCGTATGTTTATGTATGTATGGACATATATAAATTTAAATTTTAATAACAAATTACAAACGCATTCACGACCATTAACCCTTGCGAGGTTCAGATGACCATCACCGCAATTGCGAAGGTAGTATTTCTATGGCCACCTCGAACCCACGTGTTGACCAGATACTCAGTACTCAATGTGACAGGTGGTAAGCCATGTCACCATTTACAAACACTATTATCTGTTCGAGGAACAAGTAGGTTTTAGGTAATAATTATATTTCTATTACCTTTATTACATTACAGATATCTAGAATCCAACGAAATTACAAGTATAACGGCCAACGACATCCGCCACCTGACATCTTTGACAAGACTCGACCTGTCAAACAACAAGATCTCCGTGCTGTCAAATAACACGTTCGAGGGTTTGACCAAGCTGTCAACGCTGATTGTCAGTTACAACAGGTTGCGCTGTGTCCAGGTAGGTGGCGGTAGTAGTACCTTTGGGATAGGAATGAGTTGATTTTATTTTTAAAACATAACATACGCTTCACGACTTGTGTCTACACACTCCCTACTTTATTATGGCGGGGTAGTCAGAGGCCCGAATGCCCATCTCCGAAATGGGTCATTCGAAGCCCGCGTATCACTAGATAGACAGCACCCAACATGATAGGTAGTGAACCGTATCGCCGTATATGGGTACTGACTATTACCTATCCTGAGGGATAGGCAGGTTTCCTCACGATTTTTTCCCTCACCGTTAGCGACTGTAAATTATGTACGTAAATGAAAAACACATACTTATATTTTATTTTTACTGACGAAAATATTATGAAAGGTGTATAAAAACTATTGGGTGATGAGCTAGTAACCAATGCCATCATCATTTACTTGCTGCCGTTCTTCCTGGCTCGTCGTAAAAGGCGACTAAGGGTTAATGGGTCATTTAAATTAATTGAGCGATACGCTAAGAATCTGTCCCTGTATAAACTGTAAATGTATGAGAAGGTTAATGGGTGTGAGTGAAGCAAGAGATTTGTCAGGATCATTTCAGGTGGCGATCGATAGTCTCTGCCTTTCCCGTTAAGACGTAGAGGCGTGGATATATGTATACCTATACCCTTAACATGAATCTTATATAATTAAGTACTAGTTCAATTGGTATAATAGTCATGATTAATAATTAACGGGACTTATCGCGTAAGTTTATATATATAATAAAATTACCTTTTATTAACCCGACGTTTCGGCTACGTTATATATAAACTTACGCGATAAGTCCCGTTAATTATTAATCATGGTATAATAGTGCCGTAAAATGTATTATTCTAATTAATTATTTTATGCTATTTAGAAGAATACTTATGTATAATTACGCATCAATTCCACAGCGGGACGCGTTGAAAGGCCTTACCCAACTTCGAGTTCTGAGTTTGCATGGCAACAACATATCGACGCTACACGACGGGGTATTCCGAGATCTGGAGTCCATATCACATGTGTAAGTAATTATATTGAGAGACGTAGATAGAATGAAAACTATATTTACATAGTTTTATATACTATCTCTCATAGTATATAAAACTATGTAAATACCGTGATACCGAGTCATATCACGATAAATTAACAAAGATATCTGATTACCTTTATTTTGCTCGACGTTGTACGTTGTTGACGTTGACGTTGTTGTCTCATAGTATATAAAATGAGTATAAATCGCGAGTGTTTAAAAATATATTTACTTACATAGTATTTGTTAAAATGTGGTGACTAATAATATTCCTTATACCTACCTATATTTTATTCGCATCCCACGATTTGACCAATAACACGTGACAATAGTAGTTTGCGATTTTACTTTTTTGTCAGTTACTCACGTCTCATTGACGACCTCAGTGGCGAGAGCGGTTAACCACCTAAACGTAAATCGTGAGGTCGCGGGTTCTATTCCCGGTGGAGGCAGAGTTAGGAACTACGCTTTTCTTCTGCTTTCCAGTTTGGTCGTTAATTATGTGTGTATATCTATGTATTATATGTATATATTTCTTAAATATACGTTGACTAGTACCCTTAACACAAGTCTTGAATATACTTAGCTAGGGGCTAGTTTAATTGGTTTAATAATGTCCTAATCATTATTATTACTATAGGTACACGTTAAGTAAATAGTGACGTCATGATATACAGAGGTTAAACTGGCTAATGAGACGTGAGTGAATGAGAAAACAAGTCACGTTGACCAATGCAAACCAGCAGACATTTCATTGGTCAAATCGTGTAGACATGATGACGTCACTGTTTTCTAAATGCGAATATACGTGGATTTGAGGTGTCCATAGAATTACTACCTTCGCAATCGCGGAGATTAACACCTGAACCTCTGACCCTCAAGGGTTAATGGTCGTGAACGCCTGTGTCTTTTTGTGCTATACCTATCTAACTTTTATATCTAGGGCCCTCGGTACAAATCCGTTCTACTGCGACTGCTCGACCAAGTGGCTGTCGGAATGGGTGAAGACAGCCGGGGAATACGTCGAACCCGGGATCGCGAGGTGTGCGGAGCCCCAAGAGATGAAAGACAAGCTCATACTCAGCACTAATCCGTCCAGCTTCGTATGTAATGGTGAGTTCAGTGCTTGTATCAATCAGCTTATAATAATTAATAATAATTCTGTATTTATGATTAATAATTAACGCGACTTATCGCGTAAGTTTATATATAATAAAATTACTTTTTATTAACCCGACGTTTCGGCTACGTTGCAGTAGCCATGGTCACGGGCAGACTGCAACGTAGCCGAAACGTCGGGTTAATAAAAGGTAATTTTATTATATATAAACTTACGCGATAAGTCCCGTTAATTATTATTAATCATGAGTATAAATCGCGAATCACTTAAAACTATAATTCTGTATTTTCCAAAAGATACAATTTAAACCTTATAAATTAGACATTTTGTTTAAAGTACACTTTGTAATAGATCTTCCGGCTGTTACAGACTAGGTCACGCCTTAGCGTAACCGGTTTTAAACACATTTTGTTTGGACATGTTATGCGGATGAATGATAGCAGATTGACAAAAGGAATATATATGAGGGAAGTGGAAGAGCGGTTACGTAGGGGCCGGCCTAATAGGACATTTAACAGTCAGATAGACGCCATATTGAAAAAGAGTGACTTTAAAAGTGCCTATAACTGCCGAGTGGATATGAGAAGATGTATGAGTGTCAATGAGGCTAAAAAGGTCTGTCAGGATCCGAACAAATGGAGATCCGTGATCTCTGCCTACCCCTCTACAGGGAATCAGGCGTGATGTGTATGTATGTATTTATATGTTTGTATTTATTGGCCGTGTTTTGTAGCGTAATCTTGAGAAGGCCTACGTCCAGCAGTGGACTGACATAAGCTGATTGATTGATAATTAATATTAATGATCCTTATATTCAGTACTAACAAACAATATCATTTCAGCCCCCCAACCAACCGACATAATCTCGAAATGCGACGAATGTTTCACCTCGCCGTGCCAAAATTCTGGCACGTGCAAGTCTCGGGCCGGCGGAGGATTCGAGTGTGTGTGCGCCCTTGGTTTCCATGGAGAGACGTGTCAACACCAAATTGATGCTTGCTACGGCAGCCCTTGTGCCGCTGGGACCTGTAACGTGTTGGAGGAGGGACGTTTTGAGTGAGTATCGGACCCTAGAGTCTCTAACGTACCCCTAAGATACTCTTCACTACATAGTATAAAATAAAGGCGCTTTCTCTGTCCCTATGTCCCTTTGTATGCTTAAATCTTTGAAACTACGCAACGGATTTTGATGCAGTTTTTTTAATAGATAGAGTGATTCAAGAGGAAGGTTTATATGTATAATGACATCCATTAAATAGTGGAGTAGGCTATATATTTTATACCCATGCGAAGCCGGAGTGGGTCGCTAGTTTATTATGAAATTCTTTGTGTTCTTTGTGGATTATAAATATCGCTTATTGATTGACGGCACCATATGATTAGATTGTCAGATAATTCGACGTAGATCAGTTGTTTGGGGGATTGTTAATTAAAAGAGTTGTTGTTTTTTGTACGGAGCCGACACAATAAGATTTGACTGACAGATAACTTATTAAGAGTAAGATTTGACTGACATATAGACGTAATATTGAGATAGTTTTTGTCTAAATTAGGTATATTTGAATGTGCCTCGAAAATACATAAATGTAGATAAACGTAGAATTAAAGTTAGGTTTGGGTTGTGCCTTATGTTTTTAAGTGTAAAACCAATAAGATATGTCAGTCAGATAGACGCCATTTTGAAAAAGGGTGACGTTAGAAGTACCTATAACCGCCGAGTGTGTAAAAGTGTGTACATGTTGTAACGAGAAATGTACCATACTATAGTATATTCGCAATAATTTAATCGCAAAATAGTGATGTAATCATGTCCCCACGATTTGACCAATGAGACGTGAGAACGGTTGGCTGCAATTGGTTAAGGTGACGTTTTTTTCTGATTTACTCGCGCCTCATTGGCCAGTTGAACCTTTGAATATCTTGGCGTCACTATTTACTTAACGCGAATAGCCTATAGTCTGAAATCTTTGGCACCTGTAACGTGCTTGAGGAGGGACGCTTTGAGTGAGTATTGGACCCTAGAGTATCTCTAACGTACCCCTAAGGTACTCCTTTATTAAGAAATTCTTTTTATTCAAAATAAGGTTTATGAATATCGCTTATTGATTGACGGCACATTAAGACCAGATTTTCAGATAATTCGACGTAGATCAGTTGTTTGGGGCTTCTTAATTAAAAGATTGTTGTTTTTTGTACGGAGGCAACACAATAAGATTTGACTGACAGATAACTTATTAAGTGTTAGGTATGACTGACATATAGACGCCATATTGAGATAGTTTTTGTCTAAATTAGGTATATTTAATGTAAAATACGAAAATGTAGATAAACGTAGAATTAAAGTCAGGTTTGGGTTGTGCCTTATGTTTTTAAGTGTAAAACCAATAAGATATGCCCGTCAGATAGATGCTATTTTGAAAAAGGGTGACGTTAGAAGTACCTATAACCGCCGAGTGTGTATAAATGTGTATATGTTGTAACGGGAGGTGTACCATACTAGTCTGGAATCTTTAGTAATTGTAACGTGCTTGAGAAGGGTCGCTTCGAATGAGTGTGACACCCTAAGGTATCTCTATCGTACCCCTAAGATACCCCTAAGGTACTCCTTTATTAAGAAATTCTTTTCATGATTATCGCTTATTGATTGACGGCACCATATGACTAGATTGTCAGATAATTCGACGTAGATCAGTTGTTTGGGGCTTCTTAATTAAAAGAGTTGTTGTTTTTTGTACGGTGACGACACAATAAGATTTGACTGACAGATAACTTATTAAGTGTCAGGTATGACTGACATATAGACGCCATATTGAGATAGCTTTTTCGTCTACATTAGGTATATTTATTTAAATGTGCCTCGAAAATACATAAATGTAGATATACGTAGAATTAAAGTTAGGTTTGGGTTGTGCCTTATGTTTTTAAGTTTAAAACCAATGAGATGTGTCAGTCAGATAGACGCCATTTTGAGAAAAAGGGTGACGTTAGAAGTACCTATAACCGCCGAGTGTGTATAGAGATCCCGCCACATAAGGTGGCAGTTGGAGGCGTCGCCACAGTCACGTAATTCAGTGTTACCAGTAAACACGCCAAAACTAGCACTCACTGTGCCATACGGCTCGATACATTATAGGTTTCATTTGTAACGGTCTTTGGTTGCAGAGCTATAAACTCAAATAAAACAAATTAATATATCAAAGTAAAAAGTCAAAATATTTTTATTCAAAATATGCCCTATCACAAGCTCTCTTTGAAAGTTATCTTATGATCTAAGTATAAATTAAAAAAACTATTTCAAACATGGCACTGAGCATTGTCGTTACATATTTTTTACCGAGGTTAGTTCAGCGGAGACCCTAGCTTGGAGAAGAACTAACAAGAAACTCCGGAAATCAATTTATTATAATCACCCTTAACAAACATAAAAAATACAAAGAAAGTGAGCAAACACTACGCTGGTATTACTGAATTTACCTGTCATACAAAATAACACGCAATGGCGGAAACGTCAAATTTAGTTCCAAGTTTGCCGTCTGCCACCTTATGTGGCGCGATCTCTAGAAGTACCGTTTACTTTTGAGTGTGTATCTGTTTGTAGGTACTTGTATGTATACATTGATGTGGCATCTGGATTGAGGGCCCATTTTTCAAATATTGGACAATCGAAATGAAACTCGCTGGGCATTTAGTAAAGAATAAGTAAAACCTATAGCATTTATTTTTCACCGTAGTATTCGACGTATTTCGTAAATGTATTTTTATTACGAATGCTACGCTGAGGGAAAACATCTTGAGGAAACCTATCTGTTCCCGAACAAGTAATAGTTAGTGCTAGTATATGGCGACATGGCTTACCACCTGTTACATTGAGTACTATCTGGTCAAAACGTGGGTTCGAGGTGGCTATAGAATTACTACCTTCGCAGTTGCGGAGATAGATGCCTGAACCTCTGATTCGCAAGGGTTAATGGTCATGAACACGTTTATTTTTTCTCTATATTATACATATAATTAGATATAGCTCCGTTATTGGAACCTTGACTCTGTATCACTGGATACAGGGTTCAAACCCTAGACCGTATACCAATGTACCTTTCTATATTAATATGACGACCTCCGTGGCGCAATCGGTTAGACACCTGAACGCTAATCGTGGGGTCCCAAAGATTCCCGGTGGAGGCAGAGTTGAGAACAACGCTTTTCTACTGCTTTCCAGTCTGGTGTTGATTATATATGCTATATATGTATTTATCTATGTATAATATGCATACATTTCTTAAACATACATTGACTAGTACCCTTAACACAAGTCTTAAATGTACTTACCAAGGGGCTATAGTGTATTCGCGTTAAGAAAATAGTGACGTCATCATTACCCAAACGATTTGACCAATGAGACGTGACAACGAATGTCTGCGATTGGTCAATGTGACTTGTTTTCTCATTTACTCACGTCTCATTGGCCAGTTTAACCTCTGATTATCATGACGTCACTATTTACTTAACGCGAATAGCCTATAGTTCAATTGGTGTAATAGTGTCCAAATATCATTATTTATACTCTTTCAGCTGCACTTGTCACGCGGGGTATACAGGATTCCGGTGCGAAGTGAACATTGATGACTGCGTGAATCACAAGTGTAGGAATAACGCGACTTGCATCGACCAATTGGAAGGATACTCGTGTCAATGCCAAGACGGGTTTATGGGTAAGTTAGAGGTGAATGAGGATTGTTAGTATATGTATGTATATACACTTCCGGACACGTCTATTGGCCCACCTTAGAGTTTAGGTTTCGATTGTTAGATATCAACAAACAGGCTCCAAATTGTCTTTTGTTTATTGAAATTCTGTGTTTGATATTAAAATGACATTCTGAATTTGCCAGGTTAAAAACTGTATAAAAACTTTTAACTCAACCTAATAAAAAATTTTAGCTAGGACCAAACGAAACTGAAAATGCTAGGTGGGCCAATAGATGTGTCCAGAAGTGTATATTTTATTTATTTAATTCTGAAATGAATGATGACGTACTAATTACAAAGTATAAATAACATAGTATTAAAATAATAACAAACGTACACAACACACCTAAACCTCGTAGCTCAGGTAGTGCAGGTAGTATATATATATATATATATATATATATATATATATATATATATATATAAAGAGAAGATGCGAAAAAGTATAAATAATATAATCTAAATCAGTTGGTTCATGGTTGAAACCTCGGAGAATGATCCAACGTAAAATAATGAAGTTTTCTGATTTTCTGTGTACATTTTAGCAAAAAATATATCGTGAAGAAACCTATCTGTTCCCCACACAGGTAATAGTCAGTGCTGGTAAATGGCGTCATGGCTGACCACCTGTCACATTGAGTACTGACTTGGTCTAAACGTGGGTTCGAGGTGGCCATAGAAGTAAACCTCTTTGAGATTACCACAACTAGCTGTGTGATATCATTTGAAATGTAATTTAAATGAATAAAATGTAATTTTATGTGTTGTGTATTATGCAATCCAATTATTGTCTATTAATTCTATTGTATGTTGAATATTGTATGTAATTGATGTGGATGTCTTAATAAGTATATTATTATAATTATATTACTGAAAGTTATAATATAGTTTTAACAGATTCGCGATTTATACTCTACTACACTAACTAACGGGACTTATCGCGTAAGTTTTAATATAATAAAGTTACCTTTATTAACCCGACGTTTCGTAATTAATTACGTAATTTTATTATATAAAAACTTACGCAATAAGTCCCGTTAGTTATTAAACATAAGTTATAATCTTATAATATGATATAATATATACTTTTCTTCAACAGGCGAGTTCTGTGAGACCAAAATTCCCTTCTGCACATCCCAGTTCAACCCTTGCAAGAACGGGGCGTTGTGTACAGATCACTTTACGCACTACACGTGTTCGTGTCCCAAAGGATATTCTGGGGAGAACTGCACTGTTAATGCCGATGACTGCGTCAATCATATGTGTCAGGTGGGTTAGAAATAATAATAATAATATTTGAAACACTGTTACACCAATTGAACTAGCCCCTTGGTAAGTTCATTTAAGACTTGTGTTAAGGTTGCTAGTCAACGTATATTTAAGAAATATATACTTATTATACATATATAGCATATATAAGCAACGACCAGACTGGAAAGCAGACGAAAAGCGTAGTTCTTAACTCTGCCTTCACCGGAAATCGAACCCGGGACCTCACGATTAGCGTTTAGGCGTCTAACCGATCGCGCCACGGAGGTCGTCAAATATAAATATATATCATTTAACCCCTTTTGGGATGGACAAAACCTCGAACACACGAAAAAACCTTATTGATAACTTTTAAGAACGGTATATAATATTCTTGTCATTTCTAGTCAATTGTGCAATTCTTCCCGGCATGTCGTAGGAGGTGACTAAGAGACTAGGGCTTAATTGGATCAATTGGGCGATAGGTTAGCAACCTGTCACAATAAGTACTGAATTGGTCAACACGTGGGTTCGCTGTGGCCATAGAATCACGTTAGTAATTGCACAACTACATTTTTCTTTTTATTACAGAACGGTGCCACTTGTGAAGATGGTTTGGATGAATACAAATGTGTATGTGCCGCTGGGTTTGCTGGAAGGTAAGGTTTATTATATATTAAAGCCAACATAAACCTTATTAGTATTAAAATAGTAATATTTGGACATTATTACACCAATTGAACTAGCCCCTTGCTAAGTACATTGAAGACTTGTGTTAATGGTACTAGTCAACGTATATTTAACAAATATATACTATATTATATATATATAAATTTATACACAATGACCAGACTGGAAAGCAGTAGAAAAGCGTAGTTCTTAACTCTGCCTCCACCGGGAATCAAACTCACGATTTCCGTTCATGGCCAAAGTCCACGAATGTGTTTTACAAAATATCACTTCAGTAACAGTGTGAAATTGTTTGTGAATTAGCAAAAATGACAGAAAATAACATAAAAATAACATACGCTTCACGACTTGTGTTTACACACTCCCTTTTTTACTGTGGCGGAGTAGTCAGAGGCTTGAATGCCCATCTCCGAATTTTCAAAGGTATGTTAGGTATGGGTCACTCAAAGCCCGCGTTTCACTTGATAGACAGCACCCAACGTGTTAGGTAGTGAACTGTATCGCCGTATATGCCATGGCTATCCCGAGGGATAGGCATGTTTCCTCACGATGTTTTCCAAAATTGACAATTCGCAATTGTTAAGGCACTTGACACTTGCTGCCACCAATGGTGAGATTAGTCACTTTTGCTAATCTAGCAACATCACACTATTACTGAAATGATATTGAACTAGGATTGTGCTAAAACGCATTAGTAGAGTTGGGCACCTGGTGGTTAGTCGATCGCGCCATGGGGCTGTCTACATATGTATGTATTTATGAAGTATATTAATCACAAGCAACATCAAATAAATTGCCACATTTTTACTTTTTTACAAGTTTTCATTACATGAAACATAGATGGCACTGTAATTATACATTGATTTTTATATTACATTCTTCGCTCCTATTAGTAGCAGGGCGACTTTATATAGCCTAAAGCCTTCCTCAATAAATGGTCTATCTAACACGAAAAGAATTTTTGAATTCGAACCAGATTCCTGAGATTAGCGCGTTTAAACAAACAAATAAACTCTTCAGATTTATAATATTAGTATAGATTTAACATCTATTGGAGGCCACGTCTCGGCAAACGTAGTGTAGGACGCCCCCTGCCAGGTGGACCGATGACCTCAAGAAGGTCGCTGGTAGTGGCTGGATGAGGGCCTTGAAAGATCGTCTTTTGTGGCGTACCCTTGAGGAGGCCTACGTCCAGCAGTGGACTGTCATAGGCTGCTTGATTGATTGATAACATCTATTTGAGCAAAAACAATTTCGGATTGGCGTAGTGGGCTTTGGCCTGCAACATATGCTGAGCCTGGGCCCTTTCACAGTGACACTGCAGTATCTTGTCATTTGTAATAAATGTAATGTTTTTGTACCTGTGCTATTTTTGTGAATATTTTTTTCTATTCTATTCTATTCAATATGATTATATTCCAGATACTGTGAGGCCGCGCCACACGCCGCGTTGGGTACCTCGCCGTGTGCGCACCACGACTGCGTCCACGGCGTCTGCCACTTGCCCACATTGGCCCTGCAGGTAACTAGCCCATCGCGTCTCTTATAATCCATAAAAAACAAGCGCATTCACGACCATTAACCCTTACGGAGTCAGAGGTTCAGGTGTCCATCTCCGCTATTGCGAAGGTAGTAATGCTATGGACACTTCGAACCCACGTGTTGACCAAGTCAGTACTCAATGTGACAGGTGGTCAGCCATGTCGTATTTACAAGCACGAACTATTACCTGTTCTGGAAACATGTAGGTTTTCTCACGATGTTTTCCCTCACCGTATAATTCGATGCATTTCGTAAATGTGTTTTTATTACGAAAATGTACATAGAAATTCATGAAACTTCATTTCCATTAATACATGCTCAAGCGGGATTTGATCCCTGTACCCACCGATACAGAGCCAAGCCCCAAACAACATACATACATACATACACATCACGCCTGATTCCCTGTAGAGGGGTAGGCAGAAATCAGGGATCCCCATTTGTCTCGATCCTGACAGACCACTTTCGCTTCATTGACATTCATACATCCTCTCATACACTCTCGGCGGTTATAGGTACTCCTAACGTCACCTTTTTTCAATATAGCGTCTATCTGACTGTTATATGTCTTATTAGGCCGGCCCCTACGTAACCGCCCTTCCACTTCACTTATATATATTCCTTTTGTCAATCTGCTATCATTCATCCGCATAACATGTCCAAACCATCGAAGCATGCTCTTTTCAATCTTAGTCACTACATCTTCTTTCAAACCGCAACCTTCCCTTATCACACTATTTTTAATTCTATCATTCAATGTTACTCCTAACATGCTTCTCAGTGACCGCATTTCGACGGCATTGATTCTACTTTCATGCTTCTTTTGCCATACCCAACTTTCACTACCATAAGTCAATGTTGGAACCAGCACAGCCCTATGAATAGCCATACGTGCCGATTGAGAAATCAACTAGCTACCCATAACACTATACATAGCCCCATTAATCTTATTACCTGCACACACTCTACGTTCAATATCTCCCTCACATTTTCCGTTACTAGTAAAAAGTGTTCCCAGATATACAAAATCATTCACTTGTTCGACTCTTTCATTATCTATGTCAATCTTGCACTCTGTCTTGCTAAGTCCCTCCATGACCATTACTTTCGTTTTATTTACATTAATTTTCATTCCTTTCCTCTTAAGGGACTCATTCATGCAAGTGACCATCTCCTGCAACTCACACGCCGATGACGCAAGAAGAACCTGATCGTCAGCGTACAAGAGGCATTTAATGATCAACTCGCCCATACGCAATCCTCTGTCACTTTCTTTCAAATCAGTCAAGCAACTATCCATGAACAGATTGAACAGCCACGGCGAAGCTACACAGCCCTGCCTCACACCCTTTCGGATACTGAACCAGTCTGAGTAGGCCCCATTAACCCTAACACAAGCTCCGGAATCCATATATAAAGACTTTAGAGCCCGTATTAAGGTACTGCCCAAACCAAACGCAGATAGCGCCCTCCACAAATCGTTCCGGGATACACGATCATACGCCTTTTCCAAATCCATAAAAGCACAGAAAACCTTTTGGTTCTTCGCCAAAAACTTTTCAGCCACCTGGCGTAAGGAAAAAACCTGATCTGTACATCCCATTCCCTTCCGAAAACCTGCCTGTACATCCCATATCTTGGTTTCAGTCTCACGAACAACTCTTTCAATCAATACTTTAGCATATATTTTTCCGACGATGCTCAGAAGGCTAATCCCCCGGTAGTTCTTGCAATCTTGCAAGGGTCCCTTCCCCTTGTACAAAGGAACGATAACGGCCCTGCACCAATCTTTAGGCACACGTCCATACCGCCAACACGCATTAAAAAGTAAGTACAAGAGGTTGGCAACCACCGGGCCACCAGCCCTCAACATCTCCACGGAAATCCTATCATACCCTGCAGCTTTACCAGTTTTCATAGCTTTCAAAGCTTTGAAGATTTCTTCCATACTAATATCACTGCCATTATCATCCAAACTTAATTCAGATGTATCATCCTGAAATGATACATCCTCATTTTCAAACAACTCTTCAAAGTATTCCTTCCATCTTTTTAACGCCAAACACTCATCATTTATCAAATCCCCATTCTTATTCCTAACAGCACTCATTCTGGATCCTCCAGAGAGTCCCCTGGCCGTTTTGACCATTTTCCAAAATAGTTTGATATTTTGATGGAAACTCTCGGAGAACTTCCTTTCAGTCCTCTCTTTCACTTCTAACTTCTTTCGTTTCACGATCTCTTTCACTCTGAACAAACAACTGAGCTACTTATAATCCATCTTTAAAGTAATGAATCATTCGACGTAGTTCAGTTGTTTGGGGCTTGACTCTGTATCAGTGGATTCAGGGTTAAAGTCTCAGAGCATGTACCAATGGAACATACATATACATACGCTACACGACTTGTGTATACACACTCCCTTTTTTATTATGGCGGGGTAGTCAGAGGCTTGAATGCCCATCTCCGAAATTTCGAAGACATGTTAGGTATGGGTCATTCGAAGCCCGCGTGTCACTAGATAGACAGCACCCAACGTGATAGGTAGTGAACCGTATCGCCGTACCAATGGAAATAAAGTTTAATGATTATGTGTGTACATTTTCGTAGTAAAAATACATTTACGAAACGCGTCTAATACTACAGTGAGGGAAAATATCGTGAAGAAACCTGTGTATCCCTCAGGATAGGTAATAGCCGATGCCTGTATACGGCAACGGTTCACTTCCTATCACGTTGGGTGCTGTCTATCTAGTGATACTTGGGCTTCGAATGACCCATACCTAACATGCCTTCGAAATTTCGGAGATAGAGGAAAAACAGAGAGTGTGTATACACAAGTCGTGAAGCGTATGTACGAGTATGTATGTTTATGTTAATTTTACTAACTGTGAAGCAGCTACTTACAGCCCATAATCCCATAGTCGCACGCGTGTTAATAGTCAGTTGGTTGTCCTCAGGATGATATCATGATGGAGCGTAGCCTCCTGGGCGCACCACTCGACTACCTCTGCAAATGCGCGCCCGGATATTCAGGTAAGACATCACTACATAGTGTAAAACAAAGTCGCTTTCTCCGTCCCTATGTCCCTTTGTATGCTTAAATCTTTGAAACTACGCAACGGATTTTGATGCGGTTTTTTAATAGATAGAGTGATTCAAGAGGAAGGTTTATGTGTATAATAACATCCTTTAAATAGTGGAGTCGGCTATATATTTTATACCCGTGCAAAGCTGGAGCGGGTCACTAGTATATATATAGGCCTCCCCAAGAGTACGCCACAAAACACGATCACTCGTGGCCCTCAGCCAACCACTACCAGCGACCTTTTTCAGGTCATCGGTCCATCTAGCACGGTGGAGACATATGTACATCTATACTAATACTAGTGACCCGCTTCGGCTTCGCACGGGTATAAAATATATAGCCTACTCCACTATTCAATGGATGTTATTATACATATAAACCTTCCTCTTGAATCACTCTATCTATTAAAAAAAACCGCATCAAAATCCGTTGCGTGGTTTCAAAGATTGCAGCATACAAAGGGATATAGGGACAGAGAAAGCGACTTTGTTTTATACTATGTACTGATTATGAAGCTGAAGAGTTTATTTGTTTGTATGAACGCGCTAATCTCAGGAACTACAGGTTCGAATTCAAAAATTCTTTTTGTGTTAAAAAGACCATTTAATGAGGAAGGTTTTAGGCTATATAACATCAGCCTGCTACTAATAGGAGCGAAGAATATAGTATAAAAATCAAATTATAATTACAGTGCCATCTATGTTTCATGTAATGAAAACTGCTAAAAAAATGTGGCAAATTTAGTTTAAGTAAAATGTTTTTATTTAACATAAGTACAAGTACAGTACACTCATTGAAAGTCAAAACATTTGCCTGACACTGGTTGTCTCTTAGCATTGAAATTCTACTGTTGGTTCAGAAGTCCTAGCTTGGAGAAGAACCAACAAGAAACTCCAGCCTCAGGAATTTTTCGCTAGCGATAATTTCACCTAATTCGCGTACAGATCGAACGAAGCTTAGTTTTCAACTTGTATTATAATATATTATTACAACATTAAATATTTATTCTATCTCTTTCCAGGTCGTTTCTGCGAATATCTCACCTCTCTTTCCTTCAACCACAACAATTCTCTAGTGGAACTCGAACCTTTGAGGACCAAACCCGAGGCTAATATTACTCTGGGTAAGTTTAAGACGACCTTCGTGGCGCGGTTGGTTAACCACCTAAACGCTACTCGTGAGGTCCCAAAGATTCCCAGAGGCAGAGTTAAGAACTACGATTTTCTTCCGCTTTCCAGTTTGGTTGTTGATTATATATGCTATATATGTATTTATCTATATATAATAAGTACATATTTGTTAAATCTACATTAACTAGTGCCCTTAACACAAGTCTTTATTGAACTTATTAAGGGGCTAGTTCAATTGGTGTAATATTGTCGCACATCATTATTAAATTCACTGCTCTACTAATTGAAGAAAAGAAGAGCATGTACGAGAACGTTAATGTATGTGAGTGAAGCAAGAGATTTGTCACCCATTCAAGGTGTCCTAATAGTCTCTGCCTATCCCGTTGGTGACGTAGAGGAGTATGTATGTGTGGCGACCTCTAGAGCATCACGCACAGAGATAAACCTAAGTTGCAATTAGTTAAACATAATTACCACAGATGACGCCAGCAAGAATAACATATGTATTTTAATAAAATAAAATTCCTTTTATTCACACTAAACGCAGCATATACATAAATACAAAAAAGAATTTATTATATAATAATATACATTAATGGAACCAAGCGCACATGGCAACCCCGCGCAAGTGTGAATAGGATTTGTCTCAGCTAATGTTGATTGTGTGAAATTCACTGCCAACGCTGATATTCCTTTATTTATTATTTGTTTAACATCTACCCTCATTATTCCAGTATTCAGCACAACACAGAAGCACGGCGTGCTAATATACTTCGGTGCGAGCGAGCATTTGGCCGTTGAACTCTTCAACGGTCGCATCCGTATAAGCTATGATGTTGGCAACCATCCCACTTCTACTATGTACAGGTATGTATGTGGATGTGTACATATATAAACACATTTTGTATGTTTTTGTGTATAACATCATACATAACATACGCTTCACGACTTGTGTATACACACCGAAGTTTAGAAGGCTTGTTAGGTATGGGTCACTCGAAGCCCGCGTTTCACTAGAGACAGCACCCAACGTGACAGGTAGTGAACCGTTTCGCCGAATCTAGGCATTGGCTATTACCTATCCTCAGGAACAGGCAGGTTTTCTCACGATGTTTTTACGTAAATGAAAAAGAATTGAATAAACGCTTTTATTATTATTCTTCTACTTCTAAAGCTAATTAGAAGAAACCAACCTCTAAAAAGAAAACAAAATATTTATTGTTGAATGTTTGTATAAGTGTATTATGACATATTTTCATTTACCATAGCATACGCTTTAATTCGCTTTTAAAAAGAGACACTTATTATTGTGCCGAGGTATTTAGAGGCTTGAGAGCCTGCCTCCGAAATTTCGAAGGCATGTTACCTATGGGTCACTCTAAGTCCGCGTTTCACTAGATAGAGAGCACCCAACGTGATAGGTAGTGAACCGTATTGCCGTATATAAACACTAGCTATTACCTATCTCCAAGGACAGATAGGTTTTCTCACGATGTTTTTCCTCGCTGTTAGCGACTGTAAATTATGTACGTCAATGAAAAAGTTATTTGTTTACTTTAAAGCCTATTGGGAAGAAATTATCTCCCGGTCAATGTAATATTAGTGAGAGGTTCAGGTGTCCTTGTGAATTGCGGAGATAGTAATTCTATGGCCACCTCGAACCCACGTGTTAACAGATGGTAAGCCGTGTCACCATTTACAAGCACTAACTATTAACTGTGCAGGGAACAGGTAGGTTTCCTCACGATGTTTTTCCTCATCGTAGTATTAGGTGCATTTCGTATACGTATTTTGTGTTGCGTAACCACATCATTTACTATCGTATTTGTATCCCTAATCTCTACCTACCCTCTACAGCTTCGAAATGGTGTCAGACGGCAGCTATCACAAAGCAGAGCTGATTGCCATCAAGAAGAACTTCACGCTAAGGGTAGACGATGGCATAGCACGCTCCATCATAAATGAAGGTAGGTGCAAAAAGTACATAAGGAGAAACTACCCTCATTTTTGTTTTCATGTGAATAGGTATTGAATTGAATAAGTTATTACAGGTATTACCTAAGAACAAGCTATGTAACATAGTAGGTATCCGCGTTGAATTAAAAATTATTATTATTACTGTAGTCTATTTTTTTAAAGAAACTAGTACCGAAAATATTGATTGCTTTGCTATTTGTCCACGTAATCTACATAAAGTTCGTTTCACATAAATGCAATTTACAGTTCTTTTCACAATCATGTGGAAAATATGTTATAGCGATTTATTATTGAGGTGTCTTCAAAAAGTTCATCAGAAGGAAGTGATGACGATAATTTTTAAAATTATTAGAAATTTATAATAATTATTCGATTCAAGTGCATAATGTATATTCGGGTCGCCAATTATATCTTTACTATGTAATAGTTTGCTATGTTTAATTTTTCTTTATCATTAAACGCGAACAGAAATTTAAATAAATTTAATAAGTAAATTGTAAAACTATTGAATATGAACGAACCTCAACAATTTCAAAACAAAACAAAGGCATTGGCTCGACTAGCAATAACCCATCTGACTCTGTAACTATCGGAAAGGTGCGACAGACATACTCAGTACTCGTTTTTTAAAAAAAACAAACTATAGTATTACTAGTGACCCGCGCCGGCTTTGCACGGGTATAAAATATATAGCCTACTCTACTATTTAATGGATGTTATTATACATATAAACCTTCCTCTTGGATCACTCTATCTATTAAAAAAACCGCATCAAAATCCGTTGCGTAGTTTCAAAGATTTAAGCATACAAATGGACATAGAGAAAAGAAAGCGACTTTGTTTTATACTATGTAATGATAATGATTACTAGCCAGTAGCGAAATATTAATGACAATTATTGGGTTTGGGGTAGTCAAAGTTTCAGTCCACCATTACTGAGCATTGTAATGGTCTTTGGCCACTATAAACCCACTTACCTGATAATCAGTAACTAAAATATCAATATGTGTTTGTAGTTTGAGTGGCTCATACCTAACATGCCATCGAAATTTTGGAGATAGGCACTCAGTTTCTGAAAACCCCGACTCAAAAAAAAATGTATACACAAAAAAGACAAACGTGTTCATGAGCATTAACCCTTGCGGGGTAGTCAGAGGTGCAAAGTAGTCTGAAGTTTAGGTGTCCATCTCCGCAATTGCGAAGGTAGTAATTCTATGGCCACCTCAAACCCATGTGTCGACCAAGTCAGTAATCAATGTAAGTGGTAAGCCATGTCGCCATTTACAAGCACTAACTATTACCTGTTCGGTTTCTCGTTTGTGTTTTTGTATTATGTAGTGAAAAAAGTATTTTCTTTCTAACATATATGTATGTATTACAGGGTCAAACGAATTCCTGCGCCTAGAGAAACCAATGTACATAGCGGGTGTACCAGAGGACGTAGCCAAGAACGCCTTCAACAAATGGCATCTACGTAACATCACTTCTTTCAAAGGTACGTACATAATATTAACTATGTGAGACCGGGTCATATCACGATAAAATAAAGATATCTGATTACCTTTATTTTGCCCGAAGTTTCTTATAAATTTATCGTTATAAGACCCGGTCTCACATAGTTAATAAAATGAGTATAAATCGCGAGTGTTTAAAAATAACTATTTACATAATATTTGTCGATTTGGACTTATTAATTAAACATACATACATACACATCACGGAGGCAGAGATCACGGATCCCCATTTGTCCCACTGACAGACCACTTTCGCTTCATTGACACTCATACATCTTCTCATACACACTCGGTGGTTATGGGTACTCCTTACGTCACCTTTTTTCAATATAGCGTCTATCTGACTGTTATATGTCTTATTAGGATCGGGTCAGATTGAGATCCGTGATCTCTGCCTTCCCCTCTACATAGAATCCGGCGTGTTGTGTATGTATGTATGTATCAAAAATATAATCTATACTATACCTACTTACCCCCTCTTTGCCAGGCTGCATAAAAGAGGCGTGGGTGAACCACAAACGCGTGGATTTCGTGAACGCCGTGCGTACAGTGCGAACGGTGCCCGGCTGCGGCGGCGAGGACCCTCTGCCGCCCCCACAGGCGATGCAGGGGGATAGAGGTCGACAGGTAAGGTTATAGCAACCTTATATTAGTCCTTATATTAGATATTTAGTCTCTCATAACATACATTTAGTATACATACGACAAAAGCACATTCACCCTCACATTCTTCACATATCATTCTTCAGTTTAATGAATTTCTATGTACATTTTCGTCATGAAAATATCCATCTCCGCAATCGCGAAGGTAGTAAATTCGTAGTAAATTCATTTCCATTGGTACATGCTCATCGGGATTTAGACCCTGTACCCACTGATACAGAGTCGAGCCCCAAACAACTGAGCTACGTCGAATTTTTCATTATGGCGTCGTTATAACATACATAACATACGCTTCACGACTTGTGTATACACACTCCCTTTTTTATTATGGCGGAAAAGTCAGATGCTTGAATGCCGATCACGGAAATTGGGAAGACATGTTAGGTTATATCAACCTTTTTTTTAATTTAATAATTAGTAACTTTCTACTCCTCGAACAATATCACACAGTTACTGAAACGATATTAAACTACGCATTTGTAAACGCCACGGAGGTCGTTAAATTATAATATATGCTTTAATATGTTTCTTTATAAAGGATGTACGTTTAAAGTTGTGTCTTGCTGAGGCTTTATATAAGTCTCGTTCATTAATAATACGGTGAGGGAAAACATCGAGAGAAAATCAACCTGTTCCCTGAACATGCAATAGTTTTTTTTTAATTTCTGTATTAAGCCATTCACCACTAAGGTTATGTCGGCTGAAGTACAAACACTGATGCCACGGCGTTTAAACTTCTTGTTATTCCGTCGCCATGGTTACCCCAACGCCGCCAGCCGCTACAACCGAAGTAAAACGAAATCGATGCTCCAATTCCTTGCTCTCTTCCTTGTTCTTCGGTTCGTTCCAGTTGAGGATCCAAATGTTATCCCGAAGCGAACATATTTAGCCAATTGGCATCACAACTGACTAAATATTCAGCCGAAAATAATTATTTGTATTATTTTCAACTTTCACTGAGCTGCTGACTTTAGTGACGCATCATAGACGATCGTATCAACCTTATAATGAATGAAATGTGTATTTCAGTTTTAAGAGATTCGCGATTTACACTCATGATTAATAACTAACGGGACTTATCGCGTATGTTTTTATATAATGAAGTTACCTTTATTAACCCGACGTTTCGGCTACGTTGCAGCAGCCTTGGTCACGGGCAGACTAGTGACTTTATTATATAAAAACATACGCGATAAGTCCCGTTAGTTATTAATCATGAGTATAAATCGCGAATCTCTTAAAACTATACTAGCAAACAAAACAACAAAACAAACGCATTCACGACCATTTACCCTTGCGGGGTAGTCAGAGGTTCATTCCATCTCCGCAATTGCGAACGTAGTAATTCTATGGCCACCTCGAACTAATAATAATATCACAGCCCTAATATAGCTAAAAAGTGACCTAGGAGATATTATCGAATCTCCAAGGTTCTGTCCACTCCGAAAGGGATTGAAAGACGTGAATGTACATACATACGCTTCACGACTTGTGTATACACACTCCCTTTTTTATTGTGGCAGGGTAGACGGAGGCTTTATTGCCCATCCCATGTTAGGTATGGGTCACTCAAAGCGTTTCACTAGAGACAGCGCTCAACGTGATAGGTAGTGAACCGTATCGCCGCATGACCTATCCCGAGGGATAGGCAGGATTCCTCACGATGTTTTCCCTCAGCGTTAGCGACTGTAAATTATGCACGTTAATGAAAAACACATATTTAAATTTCATTCATTGGTACATGCCAGAGCTGGGATTCGAACCTAGGACCTCTAGACGATCTCTAGACTAGAACATCTTGTGCCACAATAGACAAACTTACGACTAGATTTAACATAAATACCACAGATGGCGGTTGTTGAAATATCGATATCCTAGAACTCGCAATTGAAATATTTCATGGAAACTAGATGTATAGAAATTTCCAAGTCAGGCCATTAGCCTGGACGAACACCTGTCCAGGTAGAAAGCTTCCTCTTTTCCTGTAGGACGCAGTGGACGCTCCTAAACCACCAATGCGCAGGTTGAAGGAAGTAAGAACTAAAGAAGAAGAAGAAACTAAGGGACTATGGGTCAATGGAATGTATAAGTGATAAGCTAGAAACCTGTCACCAATATTCCATATGACGTCACAACCCCAACATCATGCTTAAAAGTGACCTAGGAGTAATATCTCCGTAAGGGATTAAAGGACGTGAATGTATATGTATGTATGTGTATCATAACATACCCTTGTTTCACAGCAAGACCCATATCAAAAGCTACATACTAGCAATGATTAATAACTAACGGGACTAACTAACTAACTAACGGGACGGGACGGGGCGTATGTTTTTATACAACAAAGTTACCTTTATCAACCCGACGTTTCGGCTACGTTGCAGCAGCCATAGTCACGGGCAGACTACTGACTTTATTATATAAAAACATACGCGATAAGTCCCGTTAGTTATTACATACGTACATACGCTTCACGACTTGTGTATACACACTCCCTTTTTATTGTGGCGGGGTAGTCAGAGGCTTGAGAGCCTATCTCCGAAATTTCGAAGGCATGTTAGGTATGGGTCATTCGAAGCCCGCGTATCACTAGATAGACAGCACCCAACGTGATAGGTAGTGAACCGTGTCGCCGTATATAGGCAATGACTATTACCTATCCTGAGGGATAGGCAGGTTTCCTCACGATGTTTTCCCTCACCGTTAGCGACTGTAAATTATGTACATAAATGAACAACACATATTTAAATTTCATTCATTGGTACATGCCAGAGTCGGACCTTTCTCATACGAGGTCCGAGGTCTTACTTACTTACTTACTTACAGCCGCAGTATTAATCATGAATATAAATCGCGAATCTCTTAAAACTGTACTATTGTATATTCGCTTTAAGAAAATAGTGACGTCATCAAGGTCTCCATGATTTAACCAATGAGATTTTATAGGGGTTGTCTGCGATTGGTCAATGGAACTTCTTTTCTCATTTACTCACGTCTCATTGGTCAGTTTAACCTCTGATTATCATGACGTCACTATTTACTTAACGCGAATAGCCTATAGTTAGCAATATTCAATATACCCTTGTATTGCAGCAAGACCCCTGCCTGCCAAACCCGTGCAAGCGAGGCGGACGCTGCGTTAAAGAGGAAGGGTCAGAGTCCGATTACACGTGCCGATGCCGCCCCGGCACCAGGGGCGCCCAGTGCGAGCTGCTTGCCTCTATCGGTAAGTCAGCTCTTATAGTACAGCCTAGTGTATAAGTTGAAAAGCCGCACTGCGAAAAGATAGTACGTGATATTGTGAATTGAGAACCAAGTGGCAGTGGGCCGGTGGCGCGGTGACCGTTGGAGCAAAGTGGTTCTCGAATGGCGACCGCGTCTCGGTAAACGTAGTGTAGGACGCCCCCCTGCTAGGTGGACTGATGACCTGAAAAAGGTCGCTGGTAGTGGTTGGCTGAGGGCCATGAGCGATCGTGTTTTGTGGCGTTACCTTGGGGAGGCCTACGTCCAAGTAGACTGTCATAGGCTGATTGATTGATTGATATTGGCAGAATTGTTTCTGCCTAAATATTCTCAAGCCAAAAAAGCCATTAAGTTTTAGTACATTACGCGTGGTATAGTCAGGTATTGGTAGATTTGTCACTACCCAAGTCACAGACAAAGACAAAAACGTAATAAAAAAGGCATTAATTATAAAAATAGATTATTGTAAGTATATTACATTACACATTAGCAGCGCCCCGTATCCGAAATAAGACAATACGCGATGGTGATAGAATTGTCGCTACCATACAATTTGATTAATTTATTTGTTTATTACCAGGTGGCGCTCCAGTAATAACTCAAGGCCCCAAAACCCAGCAGAGGAAGACAGCGATCAGCAATGTGCAAGCGTCACCAGGTATACATACATGTACATTCACGTCTTTCAACGGTGAGGGAAAACATCGTGAGGAAACCTGCCTATCCCTCAGGATAGGTAATAGTCAGTGCCTATATACCTACGGCGATACGGTTCACTACCTATCACGTTGGGTGCTGTCTATCTATATATTTATAGTGATACGCGGGCTTCGAATAACCCATACCTAACATGCCTTCGAGATTTCGGAGAGGGGCATTCAAGCCTCTGACTACCCCGCCATAATAAAAAAGGGAGTGTGTAGACACAAGTCGTGAAGCGTATGTATGTACATTCACGTCTTTTAATCCCTTTCGGGGTGGACAGAACCTTGGAGATACGATAATATCTCCTAGGTCACTTTTTAGCGATATTGTGGCTGTGATATTATTATTAGGGTTCGAGGTGGCCATGGAATTACTACTTTCGCAATTGTGGAGATGGTTACCTAACCTCACTAAACCTCAGACTACCCCGCAAGGGTTAACGGTCGTAGACGCTTTTTTCGTGTTCATGTTTTTATGTAATTTCAATCGGTATTTTATTTTATTTATTTGTTATTATTAAGACTCGTTTAAATAATTAATATAATATTTATTACTATAGTGACCCGCTCCGGTTTCGCACGGGTATAAAATATTTAGCCTACTCCACTATTTAATGGATGTCATTATACATATAAACCTTCCTCTTGAATCACTCTATCTATTAAAAAAACCGCATCAAAATCCGTTGCGTAGTTTCAAAAATTTAAGCATACAAAGGGACATAGGGACAGAGAAAGCGACTTTGTTTTATACTATGTAGTGATTATGTATTGATGAACGTAAAATATTGCATGCGTTTACTTTCAGCTGCACCGTCCCGTTCCAAACAGACTGAAAGCTACGATCCCCCTGCAGAATCTGGGGGCACATGCAGAAAGGTAATTTACATATATTCACGTCTCTACGTCCCCAACGGGATAGGCAGAGACTATAAGGCCACCTGGATCGGGTGACAAATCTCTTGCTTCACTCACACCCATTAACCTTACTATACATGGTCTTAAGGAGTTTAAGTCAACTAATGC
Organism: Leucoptera coffeella; assembly: GCA_030578115.1. Classification (NCBI taxonomy): domain Eukaryota; kingdom Metazoa; phylum Arthropoda; class Insecta; order Lepidoptera; family Lyonetiidae; genus Leucoptera; species Leucoptera coffeella. Next base: position 56,466 of record JAMBLF010001288.1, read on the forward strand.
TTTTTGCAAAATCGAAAAATCGACGAATTTCGCTTAAAAATATACGAAATTTGTCGCTTTTGCTAATCCACTACCAACTTCACTTTATTATTGATCTGTATTGAATTGTTATTTTGCAAAAGCATTAATGAACTAAGTGCCCTGTTCTTTGTTTTACATACATATAAATAACTTCAAATTAAATTTCTAAATATTATTTTGTAAAATACAAAGTTTCATGACAGCAGTACTATACTATAATATTTTGTATACTTATATTGTACGTTCACTGAGTTTACGGCTTGCAAAGCACGGTTTGATTATATTTTACGTTTCCTTTTTTTTTAACTAACAACAATGTCTCGTGTTTCAAAAAGCGCTAGGCAAAATCAAGTACCATTTCGATGAAGGATAGACAAAGTGTCAGCCATTGTAAAAACTTAAAAAAATATATCATGAAATTTGAAATAATCAAAATTATACAATTTAATTCCGATTAAACTTATTTAATTTTTAGATGTTCTTTTTTTTGTTTCTTTAATAAGCCATTCACCACTAAGGTTATGTCGGCTCAAGTACAAACACTGATGCCACGGCGATTGCACTTCTTGTTATTCCGTCGCCATGGTTACGCCAACGCCGCCATCCGCATAAACCCGTTCTTAATTATTATTCTTTTTGATGTTGTCGCTGGTTTTGTTTTGTATCGTCATTTTGACACATTTGTAATAGACAAGCGCGCATTCACTCAATGAACAGATAACACTATATGCCTATACGTAGATATAAACGTATTTAACCCAAACCTAATGTATTCAGTATATTATATTTATTTATTCAGCATATATTATAATGTTTCTTTATAATTTGTTTTTGTAACTGGCACTGGGCAAAAAATCTTGAAAGCCGGAGTTTCTTGTTGGTTCTTCTCCGAGCCAGGGCTTCCGAACCAACGGTAGAATATCAATGTAAGAGACAACCAGTATCAGGCAAATGTTTTGACTTTCAATGAATGTACCGTAATTGTACTTATGTTGAATAAAAACATTTGACTTTGACTTTTATCTTTCGATTTAATGTACCGGGCGCTGGGGGCACGCCAACTGATAAAAGTTGTGGCGGTTAAAAGGTTAATCTGTATATAATCTATTCAGGAGCCGACCCGCGATTTCGTATCGGAGCTGGGCTGTCGCTCTCGGCGGGCGCTCCGAGGCGCCACCTGCCGGGGAACGTGCAAGGGAGGCAATTGCTGCGGCCCCAAGAAGACCAAGAAACGGAAGGTAAGAAAGGAAGGAAGAATAATATATGTGGCGACCTCTAGAGCGCCACACACACAGAAACCTAAGTAAACCGAGGTTGCAATTAGTTAAACATAATTACCACAGATGACGCCGCCAAGAATAATATAATAATTGCACACAAATCAATTCAGCCTGGACGAACACCTGCCCAGGTAGGAAGCTTCCTCTTTTCCTGTAGGACACTGTGGATCCTACATATATATAATGTATTGGATGATAGAAAAAAATCGACGTAGCTCAGTTGTTTGGGGCTTGTCTCTTTATCAGCGAGTGCAGGGTTCAAATTACCAATGGAAATTAAGTTTAATGAATTTCTGTGTACATTTTCGTCATAAAAACAAATTTACGAAATGCATCGAATTATGAGGTGAGGGAAAAGATCGTGAGGAAACCTACCTGTTCGTCGAACAGGTAATAGCATTGAGCACAACACCTTTCACATTGAGTACTGAGTATCTGGTCAACACATGGGTTCGAGGTGTCCATAGAATTACTACCTTCGCAATTGCGGAGAAGGAAACGTGAACCTCGAACTACCCCGCAAGGGTTAATGATCGTGAATGCGTTTGTCTTTTATTTGTCTTTTAATAGAAAAATAAAGAAATTTTTATTCTTTAAAAGGAATATTTCAGTGGATATAGTTGAGTGACTGAAGTGAAAGGGCGGTTACGTAGGGGCCGGCCCAATAAGTCATATTATGACATTCAGATAGACGCTATATTGAAAAAAGGTGACGTTAGGAGCACCTATAACCGCCGAGAGTGTATGAGTAGTTGTAAAAAGTTCTTAAATACACATTGACTAGTACCCTTAACTAGTCTTAAATGTACTTACCAAGGGGCTAGTTCAATTGGTGTAATAGTGTCCTTAATGATGATATCTTCGTTCCAGGTTCGCCTCGTGTGCTCAGATGGAAGAAGAATCACGAAAGAAGTGGAAATAGTCAGGAAATGTGGATGCGCTAAGAAATGCAACGCTCGATCACCGTTCTTACATTAGACTATTGGACTATTAGACTATAACCCTGGTATGCTGGTCTAAGAGGTAGGAAGATTAGATGTCTTTTTGTGTAATGTGATTTAAATTGAATGATAATACTCTTAACTATCGCGTAACATACATACTAGTTTTTCCATACAGAACATACATACATACACATCACGCCTGATTCCCTGTAGGCAGAGATCACGGATCCCCATTTGTCCATGACAGACCACTTTCGCTTCATTGACACTCATATATCTTCTCGTACACACTCGGCGGTTATAGGTACTTCTTACGTCAATTTTATTCCACACAAAAGTTGTTTAAAATATCGTTTAGTAAAAAATGTAATAAAAAGGGTACATACATACTAATATTCAGGCCTCTACGTCCCCAACGGGATAGGCAGAGACTATTAGGCCACCTGGAACGGGTGATAAATCTCTTGCTTCACTCACACCCATTAACCTTCTCATACATGCTCTTCTGTTACTTATATAACATTTCAATATTAAATTATATTAAAAGATAGGTACTTACCTCTTACGACCAGCATATTAATAAATTAGGGTTAATAGTCGATCATACCAATATTGTTTTCTTATTTAGAAAAAGATAATAATCGAAATAATTCCAAATACAACTTCAATTCTACTATAATTTTGACTGGCAACTTTTTTTACACAAACAACGAATTTCTACTTCTACCCTTTTTGGTAGTTTCTCAACAGACTGAAGATTTTTCATTCAATAGTCTTATCGGTTGCTACTAATCCATTGTAGGCACAATATTACTTCAGTATCGATACAGTAATACTTCAGTGGTCATAATTTGACACTCCACTATGTGCCAAAGTGTCAAATTACGGCCACTGAAGTATTACAGTATCGATACTGAAGAAATATTGTGCCTACAATGCATTAGTGGAGTAAGGGCCCTGATCAAATTTAGAAATAAATGACAATAAGAACATGAATTTAATGTGTTTTTGGTTCAAATATAACGGTTTTTACTGCCATACAGGCCTAATATCCAGTGTTGCCATTAACGAAATAAAAATGATATTTGTGTTCATTATTTTAAATTGTATTTATTAATTTAATCATAATAATTAGGATAGTTCGTATAACCCCATGTAAGTAAGGTAAATTAGTATAAATTCTACAGTTTATGGTAGAAATTATACTAACTTACTTTGCACGGTAGTTTTAAGCATTTTCTACCCAAATTAAACTTGCCGGCTCTCTCCTATAAACTTCGCCATTTGCAAATATATTATTTAAAAGTCTTTTTAGTAATATAAATGTATTAACAAATAAATATTTTAGCATATAAGGGAATATTCAAAGCTGATTGAGGCCACTGTACGGTGAAATAATAATTAAGAATTAGATATCTTACGCCTATGGTAGTTTTAGCATTCCCACTCGTAGGTAGTAGTAATTTTCTACCATGTTTGGTAGTTTTTGCTTGGCTACTCTTTGAAATATTAATAGCAGTATTATTTCGTATGAAATTGCCATTTATAATAATTTTCGTGTCTTATATCATAATAATTTTAAGTCTATATCAGTAATAAATTGAAATTTAATCATTACCTCTTTAAGTTTAGTATTTTCGGTAAATGTTAGTTCGTATTCTTTGAATAAGCTTTAAAATGTATGAATTTTTATTCAATAAATGTTTATTATAATATTTGACATATTATTTTTCATTTAAAGTACAAATTTGTTTTTCAAAATGCACTTTAAAATAAATACTGCCATAATATAATTAAAGAAATCTTCCAAAATGCATATTATGTAGAAAAACAATGTTTATAAGTAACATATGATTTAAATTGAATAATCATTATTTCGCCTTTGAATTTATACAGAGCCATCTTACATTTTTAAAAGGAACCTTTTACCCAGCTGTCAATTTGACAAGAGTGACAGTTAGAATGACAGAGGCAATTGTTTGACGCTTTTTAATAAAACATTATTTGTAATTATAATCGTAAATTTATTAATTTATTTCGATGTAATAAATGACAATGTTAGTAATATGAGTTTTATTTTAATTCTGTCGTCTGATTACATGTACACTATAAATACATATCTCACCCGTTTCCCTGTAGAGGAGTAGGCAGTGATCACGGATCGCCATCTGTCCCGATCCTGACAAAACAATTTCGCTTCATTGACACTCATACACACTCCGCGGTTAAAGGCACTTCTAACGTCACCCTTTTTCAATATAGCGTCTATATGACAGTCATGTTTTATTGGGCACACTACACTTACATAACTATACTACATGTATAATACAACGTATACTTAAAGATATTTATCCCTTACGCCAGTTAGAGGTTAGCGTATCGAGAACCGCTTTGCTCCAACGGTCGTCGGTTCTGCGACAGACGTGGCCGGCCCACTGCCACTTCAGCTTGCAACAGCGATAGACAATGTCTACGACTTTTGTTCTCTGCCGGATAATCTCGTAAACACTGGCTTATCTATTTTTTTCGTAGGGTTTTTTGTAAGTGATGGGACTTTTTACATTCGAGTCATTTTTATGTTAGGCTCAATCGAGTGAAATTTTGGTCGAGTCGAGAGGTTTATTTATAGCCGAACCGCGTGAAAAAATCGTGTCATTGGTGACCCCGACTTTGGTTAGTGATGGAAAATATCACTCGTGTTTGATGATCAAAAAAGACAAACACGTTCACGACCATAACCCTTGTGAGGTAGTCTCTGCAATTGCAGTGTATAATTCTATGGCCACCTTGAACCCACGTGTTGACCAGATAGTCAGTACTCAATGTGACAGGTGGTAAGCCATGTCGCCATTTACAAGCACTCACTATTACTTGTTCGGGGAACAGGTAGGTTTCTTCACAATGTTTTCTCTCAACATAGTATTGTACAATGAAAAAAACAACTATTACCAATTAAAACTATATTTAATTACTCAACATAAATTCATGAAATCACCTACATACATACTAATACAAAAATCTTACAACTACTTTTACATACATAATTTGGTATTGAAAATCATTTTACACAAATACACAACGTTCCGTGCTAGCTGGGACGTAAAAAGAATGCTAACTAGCTGCCGTTCTTCCCGGCATGTCATTACCGATTAATAGACTAGGGATAAATGGAATCTATTGGGCGATGGGCTAGCAACCTGTCGCCAATGTTCCATATAACATCGTAATCCCAATATTTATGCTAATAAATGATATAATATCTCTGAGGTTCTCGGCTGTCCTAAAACAAAACCTAGTAAGAACCATTTAGAATATTTTACAGGAAACAAACTCAATTATGTGCCTGTCCAAAATTCAAAAGTATAAAGTTATAAATAAATAGATAAATAATAATATTTGGACATTATTACACCACTTGAACTAGCCCCTTGGTAAGATCATTTAAGAATTGTGTTAAGGGTACTAATCAACGTATATTTAAGAAATGTATACATATTATACATAGATAAATACATATATAATCAACAACCAGACTGGAAAGCAGAAGAAAAGCGTTGTTCTCAACTCTGCCTCCACCGGGAATAGAACCCGGGTCCCCACGATTAGCGTTAAGGTATCTAACCGATCGCGCCACGGAGGTCGTCATATATAAATGCAATAACTATAAACTTAAGTTCTGAGTTACGTTTGAGTAGCTAGTCTTATCGCATTAGACGCAGTTTTATAATAACAAGCAGTTACTATTACCTGTTGGGGTAGATTTCAAGCAATATCAAATAATTTGTCACATTTTTATTTCAATACATGAAACATAGATGGCACTGTAATTATAATTTGATTTTTATATTAATTCTTCGCTCCTATTAGTAGCAGGGTGATGTTATATAGCCTAAAGCCTTCCTCGATAAATGGTCTATCTAACACAAAAAGAATTTTTGAATTCGAACCAGTAGTTCCTGAGATTAGCACGTTCTAACGAACAAACAAACTAACAAACTCTTCAGCCTTATAATATTAGTATAGATTAGAAAAAAACGAAAAAAAACGTATTTGAAAACAAAATGGTTCTTACTAGGTTTTGCTTTGTGACAGTCGTCCACCCCGAAAGGGATTAAAGGACGTGAATGTATATGTATATTTGTTCCCAACAACTGGGTTAATGTAAATTACATACTATGTAGAGGGATAGGCAGAGATCACGGATCCCCATCTGTCCTGCCTATGTATCACTACATAGTATAAAACTAAGTCGCTTCCTCTGTCCCTATGTCCCTTTGTATGCTTAAATCTTTGAAACTACGCAACGGATTTTGATGCGGTTTTTTTTAATAGATAGAGTGATTCAAGAGGAAGGTTTATATGTATACATCCATTAAATAGCCAGAAGTGCGAAGCCGGAGATTATTTTTTATTTTCCTTACTTTTAACATCAGAGCGGGTAGTTCTTTGGGACCTCGTTTTCTTTTCCACCGGACTCTTCTTTCTACTACTCTTTGCTACATTTTCCTTCTCTTTTTTCGGAGTCGCGAACTCAGCTTCAAGATTTTTCACTACTTCCTTTCTTAAATTGGGTTTTTTATACGTTTTCAATGTGTTTAGGGGAGTGAAAAATTGCTCTGTTTCTGCTAGGGGTGTGAAATATTCCGATGGCGTTCCCGGTATAGGTTTTGGCGTTACCGGATCCGTTACCGGCTTAGTAATTACCGGTATCGGTATTTTGAATACCGTTTTTCGCGTGCTTCGTTTCGTTTCGGAAGGTACGTTTTCCAAATTTAGTTTTATCACTTTTCTTTTCGGTTGAGGCAATTCTTCTTTGGATACGACTTTAGGCGTTTCGGTAACCGATTTTTTCGGTTTATTTTCGGGCGTTTTCACCGGTTCTTTCTGGGGTGTGAGTTTTAGATTTTCTAATTCGGTTTCGATTTGAGGTATGAGATTATCCTTTTTGATACTATTCCTGATTTTAGCAGTACAACAAACTAAATTATACAAATCGATTTTCAAGTAATTATTCACGGAATATTCGCTTAACATTTCGTGTATTTTCACTATATAATCATCGACTATATCAAAATGTTTTTGTGCCATCTCAAAATAGCATGCTTCTATCAAACTGGACACTTCAATTTCTACCAAATTTTGCAATATTTCATTTTCTACCATATCTATTACAAACTTATCATATCCCAAATCTTTTTTATAAAACACAAACGTATTTCTCAACTTTTCCTTCGTAATTTCAAACAATTTCAACCCTTCAACATAATACTGTGTTGCTATATCAAACTCCTTCGATCTAAAATATATGGACGCTTCCAAACACGCCGTTTCACATGACAACACCAAACAGAGTATAGTGTTGCAAGCAAAACAGGTACATTTGGTAGAATGGTAGAAAAATTGCGGAGTAGAAAATTTCTGTACATAATTACAAGTCATAGTAGGACTTAAGTTGGCTCTTTCTATCATATTAGTATCTCTTACTAACTCTATTTGATCTCTTCTCTCCGAAGTCACTCTCTCGCTTTTCTCTTCTTTTCTTTCTACCGTCTCTTGTAAGCCTAAGACGTATTTAACTCTGTTTTCTAATCTAACCTGAAATGAAAATAATAATATTTAAATAATAATTATTTAGGATACTATTTCACCCATGATTAATAACTAACGGGACTTATCGCGTATGTTTTTATATAATAAAGTTACCTTTATTAACTCGACGGTTCTGCTACGTTGCAGCAGCCATGGTCACGGGCAGACTATTTTATATAAAAACATACGCGATAAGTCCCGCTAGTTATTAATCATGAGTATAAATCGCGAATCTCTTAAAACTATTATTACTATTACACCAATAATTAAATAATAATAAATTCGACGTAGCTCAGTTGTTTGGGGCTTGACTCTGTATCAGTGGGTACAGGGTTCAAATGCCGCTTGAGCATGTACCAATGGAAATTAAGTTTAATTAATTTTTATGTACATTTTCGCAACAAATACTTTTACGAACAGATAATAATCAGTGCTTACAAATGGTGACATGGCTGACCACCTGTCACATTGAGTACTGACTTGGTCAACACGTGGGTTCGTGACCATAGAATTACTACCTCCGCAATTGCGGAGATGGACACACTCAATTCTGACTAACATTAATAATCATGAAATCTTTGGCTTTTTTGTTATCAATATCCATGATCATGCAAATGTTTCGACTTTAAATGAATGTACTGTACCTGTACTTATGTGAATAAAAACATTTGACTTTGCCTTTAATAATAATAATATTTGGACATTATTACACCAATTGAACTAGCCCCTTGGTAAGTACATTTAAGACTTGTGTTAAGGGTACTAGTCAACGTATATTTAACAAATATATACATATTATATATAGATAAATACATATATAGCATATATAATCAACGACCAGACTAGAAAGCAGAAGAAAAGCGTAGTTGTTAACTCTGCCTCTGGGAATCTTTGGGACCTCACGATTAGCGTTCGTCTAACCGATCGCGCCACTGAGGTCGTCAAACTTTATGACACTCAAGCCTAACACCCCCAAAAGGGTAAACAGAAACACTAACCTGAGCTTCTCGAACCTTCGCGGTATCCACACATTTGGCCCATAACTGTGCTATCACGACCGCAGTCGCTACGGAGTGGACAGCGCTTGCCTGCACCACCGCTCGTCTTGACAAACCCAGTTGTACACAATGGCGGACTGATATAATAGTGGCGTTGGCCATGCCCAGTTTTATGTAGAGCGATTTGCGACGCCGTTGCGGGTATTTTTGGTCTGCGTAAGTGAAATGTAACATAAAAGAACATAATATAATGGAATGAAATGCTTTTTATTCAGTATGAGGATTATAAAATCACTTATTGAAAGTCAAAATAAAAAACATTTCCACCGGAAAAGTTGTCATTACAATTAAACTACTATACATACATACATATATGATGCCCTTATGGTGAAAGTGTCCATATCCATAATTGCATCAAATATCATTAAAAAATACTTATATGAAAATCCAAACATTATCGCAATAAGAATACATATATACATATATTCACGCCTCTACGTCCCTAAGGGGATAGGTAGAGACTATTGATCGCCACCTGGAACGGGTGACAAATCTCTCGGGATCGAAACGAAAATGGATTCTAACTAGTTCCTGTTTTTATTATTTTTACCAAAACTAGTAAAGGACCAGTAGCATATGAATGTACAATTACATACACATCACGCTCACAAAAAGCGGCTGTAGACCAGTGGGTGAGACCTCGGACTTCGTATGAGAAAGGTCCTAGGTTCGAATCCCGACTCTGGCTTGTACCAATGAATGAAATTTAAATGTGTGGTTTTCATTTACGTACATAATTTACAGTCGCCAACGGTGAGGGAAAACATCGTAAGGAAACCTGCCTATCCCTCAGGATAGGTAATAGTCAGTGCCTATATATGGCGATACGGTTCACTACCTATCACGTTGGGTGCTGTCTAGCTAGTGATACGCGGGCATCGAATGACTCATACCTAACATGCCTTCGAAATTTCGGAGATGGGCATTCAAGCCTCTGACTACCCCGCCACAATAAACAAGGGAGTGTGTATACACAAGTCGTGAAGCGTATGTTATGTTTATGTTTTACATTACGCTCGTTTCCTTGTAGAGAGGTAGACAGAGATTACGAATCCCCATCTGTCCCGCTGACAAACAACTTTCGCTTCATTGACACCTGTGTTTGACCTTGTGACCATCGTGAGGAAACCTACTTGTTCCCCGAACATGTAATAGTTAGTGCTTGTAAACGGCGACATGGCTTAACACCTGTCACATTGAGTACTAACTATCTGGTTAACACGTGGGTTCGAGGTGTCCATAGAATTACTACCTTCGCAATAACGGAGAGGGACACCTGAACCTCTGACTCCGCAAGGGTTAATGGTCGTGAACGCGTTTGTCTTTGTTTTTTGTCTTTTTGTTGACACTCATACATCTTCTCATACACACTCGGCGGTTATAGGTACTTCTAACGTCACCCTTTTCTCAATATTAGTATGTAATCTTACCATTGTATATAGCGGATATATAGTGCCTTTGTAGGTTTATGGCCATGGTCAGTTCTTGGAGTGCGCCGTTCGATTCCCGGCACAGTAACAATTCACATTCCTTAAGGCGACCGATTGCTAATGGTACTGTAATATAAAATACATATAATTCAGAACACGTATGTTTAAAATGCAAACATATCGACACCTATCGGCGCACTTGTCCTAAACGCCATTTAGCAAACTTTAAAGGAGAGAGGTTTAAAGTGGAAAAAGTTGTCGTTAAAAGCAAAAATATCCAATATTTTTAACCGCAAACATTGGGTTTATCAGTAGGAGACATTTATTTATAACTTTCATGTTTTTAAACGTTAGATTGCCATCGACTAGATTGCCAGTACGATAGGATTCGGAGTTTGATTTAGGACAGCTCTGGCTCCAACCACTGTTTTACTGTGTACAAACGGACTCCCATAACGGTGAGGGAAAACATCGTGAGGAAACCTGCCTATCCCTCAGGATAGGCAATAGTCAGTGCCTATATACGGCAATACGGTCTATCACGTTGGGTGCTGTCTATTTAGTGATACGCGGGCTTCGAATGACCCATACCTAACATGCCTTCGAAATTTCGGAGATGGGCATTCAAGCCTCTGACTACCCCGCCATAATAAAAAAGGGAGTGTGTATACACAAGTCGTGAAGCGTATGTATGTATGTATGTATTTTTAACAGCCTAGACGCCAAAAAAGTCGTCATTTCGCTATGAAAATGGAATACGAACTGTATATTTAACTAATTTTCGCCAAAAATAGCGTTTACTCACTATGTGAAGCCGGTTCGTATACATACAGGCTTACGGCCTATGCAACTGGGTTGAAACGTCGGGTGATATAAAGGTATCTATATCTTTATTAATTTATCGCGATACGACCCCCCTCACAAAATAAGGATTTCGTATCAATCACATAACATATCTCTAAGATTGTGTAATTTTTGTATACCCCGAAAGGGATTAAAGGGTGTGAATATATGTATGTGTATCTAAGCATTCGAAAACACTATACATACATACGCTTCACGACTTGTGTATACACACTTCCTTTTTTATTATGGCGGGGTATTCAGAGGCCCGAATGCCCATCTCCGAAATTTCGAAGGCATGTTAGATATGGGTCACTCGAAGCCCGTGTTTCACTAGATAAACAGCACCCAACGTGATAGGTAGTGAACCGTATCGCCGTATACAGGCACGGACTATTAAAGAAAATCCATATACATATTATACTTACGATTTTTCTCTGGTTTTTCTTTTATTATTTTCAAGAGGTGACATTGAACGAATCGAACTATTCTCGCCGCCGTCAATAATGAAGAATTCTTTGCGTAAATCTAGAAAAAGAAATACATACATACATCACTACATAGTATAAAACAAAGTCGCTTTCTCTGTCCCTATGTCCCTTTGTATGCTTAAATCTTTGAAACTACGTAACGGATTTTGATGCGGCTTTTTTTAATAGATAGAGTGATTCAAGAGGAAGGTTTATATGTATAATAACATCCATTAAAAAGTGGAGTAGGCTATATATTTTATACCCGTGCAAAGCCGGAGTGGGTCGCTAGTATGTAATATACAAAGGATAAATGTTTTTGATGACTCTAGGGTCGGTGCGTATTTTGGGACACTTACTACCACTGCCAGTGATTTGGCAGTTAAACAAAGACAAACGCATTCACGACCATTAACCCTTGCGGGGTAGTCAGAGGTTCAATTTCTCCGCAATTGCGAAGGTTGTATTTCTATGACCACTTCGAACCCACGTGTTGACCAGATAGTCAGTACTCATTGTAAGGTGGTAAGCCATGTCGCCATTTACAAGCACTAACTATTAACTGTTCGGGAACAGGTAGGTTTCCTCACGATGTTTTCCCTCACCGTAGTATACCTATTGTGTCCTAAATTATCAATGTATTAAAATTAAGCTGTATTTTCCAATTAAAAACAAATTAATTTATTAACTAAGCAATGTCCTAACAACCGTAACACACATAAAACTGTATTTATACCCACCGCCAGGTCACAACAGAATACCAGCGCTGTCTCCATAGAGTGTTCGTCTGCCAACATATTGGGTAACCATTGGTATGCAAAAGTTAGCCAATTGGATATCATTTCATTTGGACTATCACTGTGAGATGCCAATACACCGACAGTTCTTAGGAAAATTTCGCTGTAACAAAACATATAAATGTATGTTACATATGTACAGTCAACGCTAAAAGTGCAGTCCCAGTAACTTTTTATAAGGTTTACGTTTATAAGAACAAAAGACAATATTTTTACATTTTAAAACTGGCGCCACTATGCATTGTCATGGCCACTATACGTTCGCGTGCTTCGAAATGAAAAATATTGTCTTTTGTTCTTATAAACGTAAATCTTATAAAAAGTTACTGGGACTGCACTATAGCGTTGACCCAATGAATATATTCACGCCTCTACGTCGCTAAGGGGATAGACAGAGACTATAGATGCCGCCTGGAACGATCCTGACAAATCTCTTGCTTCACTCACACCAAAAAACACATACATACACATCACACCTAGGTAGGCGGAGATCACGGATCCCCATTTGTCCCGATCCCGACAGACCACTTTCGCTTCATTGACACTCATACATCTTCTCATACACACTCGGCTGTTATAGGTACTCCTAACGTAACCCTTTTTTAACAAAACATGTTACAAGTTTTACACTCAGAATATTACGTTTATGTGAAGCTAACGCTGATATTATGTCAGGACCACTCCAGGGCAATGAATGTTACCGGAACATAAAATAATTAACATATACATTCACGTCCTTTAATCCCTTTCGGGGTGAACAGAACCTTGAAGTGACGATACTATATCCTAAGTCAACTTTTAGCATGAATATTGGGTTGTAATGTGATAAAGAACATTGGTGACAGTTTGCTAGCTCATCGCTAAATAGATTTCCCATTACCATTGACCCTTAGTCGCCTCGTACGACATGCCGGGAAGATCGGCAGCTAGTTAGCTTTCTTTTTACGTTCCAGACTAGCATAGGAGGACTCTTTATATAAAATAATCCCTAACTGTATTTATAATAGTAATGTATTTTGTCGACCTCCGTGGCGCGATTGGTTAAGCACCTGAACGCTACTCGTGAGGTCCCGAAGATTCCCAGAGGCAGAGTTAAGAACTACGCTTTTCTACTGCTTTCCGGTCTGGTCGTTGATTATATCTGCTATATAATTATGTATTTATCTACATATAATAAGTATATATTTCTTAAATATACGTTGACTAGTACCCTTAAAACAAGTCTTAAATGCACTTACCAAGGGGCTAGTTCCATTGGTGTAATAGTGTCCAAATATTATTATTATTATGTCTAATCGAACCCGGGACCTCACGGTTAGCGTTCAAGTAACTACAACTCACCGTTCATCCAAAAAGGTTGCTAGTTCTCCGCATAACATAGCCAGTTGCAACCCCTCCAAATCTCGTTTGTAATACAACAATAAAGGTACCATCACTTCGTATATATTAAGTATTTTACTCGCATACTTTAGTTTTGTAACTGAAATTTATATAAAAGAACGTATTAACAGATTTTAAGTTGTGATAAGCTGTTACAAAAAAAGAGAAAGACAAACGCGTTCACTACGATTAACACTTACGGGGTAGTCAGAGGTTCAGGTGTCCATTTCCGCAATTGCGAAGGTAGACATTCTATGGCCACCTCGAGCCCACGTGTTGACTTAGTCAGTACTCAATGTGACAGGTGGTAAGTCATGTTGCCATTTACAAGCACTAACTATTACCTGTTCAGGGAACAGGTAGGTTTCCTTACTATATTTTCCCTCACCGTATTATTCGATGCATTTCTTAAACGTATTTTTATTATGAAAACGTACATAGAAATTCATTAAACTTCATTTCCATTGGTACATGCTCAAGCGGGATTTGAACCCTGTACCCACTGATACAGAGTCAAGCCCCAAACAACTGAGCTACGTCGAATTAAGAGTGGCTCTATTGATGTTGTAAGCTGAAGTGGCAGTGGGCCGGCTACGTCTGTCGTAGAACCGACGACCGTTGGAGCAAAGCGGTTCCCGAATGGCGATCGCGTCTCGGTAAACGTAGTGTAGGACGCCCCCTGCTAGATGGACTGATGACCTGGGCTCTTACTCCACTAATTTACTTTGACAGCCACACAACTGCGTTACTTCTGCGTCTCGGCTGTAAAAGTGGCACTCTGCTAATATTTTGATCTGCCACAGTTGTGCCTCAATAGCGAGTCAGTGGTGCTTCAGTGGCAACTCAAGTATAGAAATGTCAATAGTGGAGTACCAAATATAAGGCTATTGAACTGACATTGACTGACGTTTGGTTAGAAGAGTAGCTTTTTTATACTTCAGACGCAGAAGTACTTCAGATGTAGTTCGATAGCGCTTCAGTGGCCAAAATTAGTTAGTGGAGTGCCTAAAGTGTTAAATTACGGCCACTGAAGTATTACAGTATCGATACTGAAGTAATATTGTAGCTAAAATGAATTAGTGGAGTAAGGGCCCTGGTAGTCGCCGGTTGTGGTTGGCTGAGGGCCACGAGTGGTCGTGTTTTGTACCCTTGGGGAGGCCTACGTCCAGCAGTGGACTAGTATAGCCTGATTGATTGAAGGAAGAACGGCAGCTAGTTTCTTACCTTCTTTAAACATCTTCCTGTATTTTAATAGTATTCGTATGGCTTCCATACTGGGTAACAAAGCTTCGTACTCTTGTTTCACTGTTTTAGTTATAGTTAACTTTTCTGGATCTTTTGGCTGTAAAATAAATACAAATTCAAATAGGGTGAGGTTATATGTGCAGTCAACGCTAAAAGTGCAGTCCCAGTAACTTTTTATATCTTGTGTATACACACTTTTTATTGTGGCGGGGCAGTCAAAGGCTTGAGTGGCCATTGAAATTTCGAAGGCATGTTAGTTATGGGCCACTCGAAGCCCGCGTTTCACTAGATAGTCAACACACAAACGTGATAGGTAACCGTATCGCCGTATACAAGCACTGGTTGTTACCTATCCCGAGGGATAGGCAGGTTTCCTCACGATACTGTCGTATGAGGCGACTAAGGGACTAGGGGTAAATGGAATCCATTGGATGATGGGCTATCAACCTGACACCTATGTTACATCACAACTTGAATATTCACTCGTACACCTCTAACACACTTGGCGGTTATATGTATGTACAGTCAACGTTAAAAGTGCAGTCCCAGTAACTTTTTCTAAGGTTTACTTTTATAAGAACAAAAGACAATATTTTACATTTTAAATCTGGCGCCACTATGCATTGTCATGGCCACTATACGTTAGCGTGCTTCGGAATGTAAAATATTGTCTTTTGTTCTTATAAACGTAAACCTTATAAAAAGTTACTGGGACTGCACTTTTAGCGTTGACTGTACATATAACCGCCGAGTGTGTTAGAGGTGTATGAATGAATATTCGAGTTGTGATGTCGTTTTGTAACAAATGTGACAGGTTGATAGCCCATCGTCCAATAGATTCCATTTACCCCTAGTCCCTTAGTCGCCTCATACGACAGCATTGTGAGGAAACCTGCCTATCCCTCGGGATAGGTAACAACCAGTGCCTGTATGCGGCGATACGGTTCACTACCTATCACGTTGGGTGCTGTCTATCTAGTGATACGCGGGCTTCGAGTTACCCATACCTAATATGTCTTCAAAATTTCGGAGATAGGCAATCAAGCTTCTGACTACCTGTCAAAATAAAAAAGGGAGTGTGTATACACAAGTCGTGAAGCGTATGTGTGTATCTATACTAATATTATAAACCTGAAGAGTTTGTTTGTTTGTTTGAACGCCCTAATCTCAGGAACTACTGGTTCGAATTCGAAAATTCTTTTTTTATTAGATAGACCATTTATTGAGAAAGGCTTCAGGCTATATAACATCATCCTGCTACTAATAGGAGCGAAGAATATAATATAAAAATCAAATTACAATTACAGTGCCATCTATGTTTCATGTAATGAAAACTTTTGAAAAAATAAAAATGTGGCAAATTATTTGATATGCTTGTGTAATTTCGTTAGGTGTACCTATAACCGCCGAGAGTGTATGAGAAGATGTATGAATGTCAATGAAGCGAAAGTGGTCTGTCAGTGGGACAAATGGGGATCAGTGATCTCTGCCTACCCCTGTACAGGGAATCAGGCGTGATGTGTATGTATGTATGTGTGTATGTAATATATGTATGTTAACTCACCATATCAATCGTTTTCCATTCATACTCTTTAGAAGCACATATCAAATTATTTTCGGTTTTCAAAAATAGTAGAAGTACATACAACATTACACTATTTAGAGATTTTATCTGAAAATGTACAAAAAAGGTGTAAAAAATTTTATATAATACATTTAAATAAACTCCGCAATTGTGAAGGAAGTAATTCTATAGACACCTCGAACCCACGTGTTGACCAGATAGTCAGTACTCTATGTGACAGATGGTCAGTTATGTCGCCACTTACAAGCACTAACTATTACCTGTTCGACGAACAGGTAGGTTTCCTCACGATGTATTCGATGCATTTCGTAAATGTATTTTTATTACGAAAATGTACATAGAAATTCATTAAAATTCATTTCCATTGGTACATGCTCAAGCGGCATTTGAACCCTGTACCCACTGATACAGAGCCAAGCCCCAAACAACTGAGCTCAAGGTTATAAAATGTAATATATAATAGGAAATCGACGTAGCTATTCGACGTGAGTATCTATTCCTCTGAATAGGTAATAGAACGCAACGCTGGTATTATATCAGAACCACGGTGATAATAAAACATAACATAATATCTTCTAGGTTACTTGTGGTATTCATATTGAAATTGTGACGGCAGTAACAAGGAACATTGATGACAGATTGCCATTGATCAATGTATTATATTGACCCCTAGTCCCTTAGTCGCCTCCTACGACATGCTGAGAAGAACGGCAGCTAGTTAGCTTTTTTTTTACGTCCCAGACTAGTACGGGACATCACACAACTCCGATATACATATAATAATATTTGGACATTATTACACCAATTGAACTAGCCCCTTGGTAAGTACATTTAAGACTTGTGTTAAGGGTACTAATTAACGTATATTTAACAAATATATACATATTATATATAGATAAATACATATATAGCATATATAATCAACAACCAGACTGCAAAGCAGAAGAAAAGCGTAGTTCTTAACTCTGCCTCTGGGAATCTTTGGGACCTCACGATCAGCGTTCAGGTGCTCAACCAATCGCACCACGGAGGTCGTCAAATTACATATATGCTTAATATTGAGATATTATTTCGTCTCCTAAATTCTGCCCATCCCAAATCTATAAGAACTATAATACTATACATCACACTAATAGTGAAGAACAGAAGAGCATGTAAGAAGGTTAATGGGTGTTTGAAGCAAGAGATTTGTCACCCGTTCCAGGTGGCCTAATAGTCTCTGCCTATCCCTTGGGGACGTAGAGGCGTGAATATATCTATGTATAAGCTTACCTCCTTATGATAGTCCAATAGTCTGTCGACTATAGGCCGGAATCTATCGAAGTCTAAGCCTCGGACTATATTCACAGTTTCTATTACAATTTCACTCAAGCACTGTTGTATGTAGTCTTTATTTTCAACTGAAAATATAAAACGTATAATATTAAAATACACTTTATTACCATTAACCCTTGCGGGGTAGTCAGAGGTTCAGGTGTCCATCTCCGCAATCGCGGAGGTAGTAATTCTATGGGCTTGAACCCACGTGTTAACCAAATCAATATTCAATGTGACAGATGGTAAGCCATGTCGCCATTTACAAGAACTAACTATTACCTGTTCGGGGACCAGGTAGGTTTACTCACAAAGTTTTTTCTTAAGTCGTTGGGAGCTTAAATCATCATCAATAATCAGTAGGTACAAGGTTCAAACCTCGGATCATGTACCTTTAGAAACCAAGTTTTGTACCGTATTCTACGGTGAGGAAAAAGATCGTGAGTAAACCTACCAGGTCCCCGAATAGGTAATAGTTAGGGCTTGTAAATGGCGACATGGCTTACCTACCACCTGTCACATTGAGTACTGACTAGTCCACAAGTAGGTTCGAGGTGACTTTAGAATTACTACCTCCGCTATTACGGAGATGGACACCTGAACCTCTGAAGCAAGGGTTAATGGTCGTGAACGCGTTTGTTTTTGTCTAAATTAGATTTATTTATGATTATTTCTTCAGTTTTTTTTAAGATTATCTAATTTTAAGGACAATTTTTCTAGAGTTTTTTTTTTACTTTCAATAATTAATTTTACGTTCCTTATGTTGAATAAAAAGCATTCATTTCACGTAATGTTCAGTAGATTGAGGAAACCCAATCTCTGACTACCCCGTAAGGGTTAATGATCATGAATGCGTATGTAATAATAATAATATTTCGACATTTAAACACCAACTGAACTAGCCCCTTAATAAGTTAATTTAAGACTAGTGTTAAGGGTATCGTACATTTAAGAAATGTATATATATAGCACATATAATCAAAGACCAGACTGGAAAGCAGTAGAAAAGCGTAGTTCTTTACTCTGCCTCCACCGGGAATCTTTGGGACCTCACGATTAGCCTTCAGTCTAACCGAACGCGCCACGGAGGTCGTCAAACGTAAGTATATTACATATATTACATGTATATTACACTCACCTTTAATCCATATAGGCCATTCATTTTCTAACATATTGTAGAATGAAAGCCATACGCCATTAATACTAGCTGAAGATGGCCATAGTTTAGCATAGGCCGAGAATTCATATGTTAAAAGATTACTGGAATATAAAAAAGGAATATAATTAGTCTCGTTCCGTTTGAGGGAGATATTGAACGTAGAGTGTGTGCAAGTAATAAGATTACAAGCATACATACATATCACGCCTGATTCCCTGTAGAGGGTAGGCAGAGATCACGGATCCCCATCAGTCCAGATCCTGACAGACCACTTTCGCTTCATTGACACTCATATACCTCCTCATACACACTCGGTGGGTATAGGTACTTCTAACGTCACCCTTTTCAATCTGGCGTTTATCTGACTATCATAATATGGCGTCTATATGACTGTCATATGACTTTATAATATTATTTAATTACTTTTTTGCTAAAAAAGACCTAGGAGATATTATATTACCGAGGTTCTGTCCACTCCACAAATGATTTAAGGACGTGAATGTATAATTCTTACCTGAACGAATAATCTTGAAAATGCAGTTTAAACAGTTTTAATTTATCTTGTTTATCAATATATTGAGACACATCGAACAAATTGTACACTCTCGTATGTTCATCTTTGATAATTTTCGATTTGACATCAATTATCAAACTCGTGTATTTATCAGTGACTTTATTTTCATCTTTCGCAATAATAAAAGCTATATATGCCGATAGTAACGATTTATCATACATTTTAACATCCAATTCCCTTATGGCTTTGTTGAAAAAGGCACGACACAGATTTTTTAACGTCTCCTTTGAAACTTCGGCAGTTGCCTTTGAAACTTCGGCAGACGCCTTTGAAACTTCGCCGTTTGCCTTTGAAAAGTCGCCGTTTGCCTTTGAAAAGTCGCCTTTAGCCTTTGAATTTGCTTTGTTAGGGGTTTCCAACATGGCTAATTCGTTGTTTATGTATATGTCGAATAGTTCTAATGATTGTTGAAAATGTTCCGGTTTATTTAAAGCGATTGCCATGTTGTGAGTGTCAGTTTGGACTTTTCTGTGGAAACTGAAAAAAAATGTTTAAAGAATATATACATACATGTAAAATTTAACAAGAATAGGGGACTTATCGCATATATTTTAACTGACCTGTGATCATGACCATAGCAAAATGGCTGAAGCGTCAGGTAACAAAGGTAATATTGTTTATAAAATATACGCGATAAGTCTCGTTTTATTCTAAAATGAATAAAAATCGCGAGTCTCTCAAAAATATTCTACATGTACAAGTTATTTTCAAAAGGACAATTAGTCTGTAGACAATTAGTTTGGTCGGTAGTCATAGGTAATATTAATTAGACTTTCAGGGTTAATAGAAGCTTGAAACACCTACTTGGTCACTTATTAGCATATTGGGGTTGTGATGTTGCATAGAAAATTAGTGACTGATAGCTAGCCCATCGCCTAAAGTTCCCATTCACCCTAGTCCCTTAGTCGCCTCCTACGACATGCCGGGAAGAACGGCAGCTAGTTAGCATTCCATACACCTTAAAACACACTATTACAAAACAACTTACTTATCATAATTACAACATCGCTTCATCCGTGCCAAAACGTCATACTGACAGTTCGTAAACGTCAAATACTCCGACATGACATCTGTCAAACTGTCACCGCTGTCAAGCCATGCTGTCATGAGTTTTTTGGTTAAAAATGACAGGTATATGGCGTCATGGCTTCCGGAGTTAAATGTACAGTTTTGACATTTGAGAATTTGTTTGGCGTGAATTAATTTGGTCATGAATATACGTATTAGGGATAGTAGGATTTTCTGAAAGAAAGAAGAGAGATATTAATTCATACGTACATGCACATCACGCCCGATTCCTTGTAGAGGGGTAGGCAGATCGAACACTTTCGCTTCATTGACACTATGTATTATATTTTGTCTATATTTTTTTATTTATACGACATAATATAATAAAAAGAACTAATTATAGCAATATAATCTAATTATATCTAGCACTACTCGTTATCGTAAGGAAACCAACCTGTTCCCCGAACAGGTAAAAGTCAGTGCTTGTAAATGGCGTCATGGCCTGTCACGTTGATTACTGACTTGGTCAACACGTGGGTTCAAGGTTACCATAGAATTGAATACCTTCGCAATTGCGGAGATGGAAACCTGAACCTCTGACTACCCCGCAGTTAATGGTCGTGAATGCGTTTGTTTGTTTTTGTTATCTTTATATGTATTAAAGAATCTCATTACCTGTACTTCAGAATCCATGCTTTTTAAAACTTTTCCGTTGCCTAGCAACCCGGTAACATACAATTTATACAATTGATGTGTATATGGATATGTAGAATTCAATAATTCACATGAATTCATATCACCATTGCTAATATTTTGCAAAATAGTGTTCAAGAGTGATGCATCAATCACTTTTTCACTCTTTAACAGTTTCATAAGTGATATATATACTGAATTACTACTGATATGCAATTCGTCAGTACCGAACTGTAGAGACAATAATTCAATACATATATCTATAGTTCTTAGATCTTTTATTTTATATGCGTTCTCTATAACAACATATAGCGCTTGACATAACACTATATATGTATTTATCGCCTCATTGGTACTTAATTTCATATTTTCTTCGCATCTTAGTTTTAAAACTTGTAAAATATCTCTGTAACTTTCATTTAGCATTTTACCGTAGTGTGTTACGTATAAAAAGTTCAATTTCTTTACTAAAAACTCAAATTGACTCTTGAGGAACGTTTTCAAATCGTACATTTTGATCACTTCTTGAATGTCTTTTGTGAGATTCGGTAAATATGCATTAATAGGTACCGAATTTGATTTTAAACGTTCTAAGTGGGTTAGGCGGTCTAAGATTATATTCCAAAATGTTTTACTGTATTCTTTTAATTCTAGAAAATGTGGTGCGAAAGCTGATTTGGATAACAGACGTAGACCTGCCAGTTCTTTTGATTTGAACTGAAAATAATAATGAAATTCCAATATTAATAACATAATACAATAAAACTAAATGAATGAAATGCATCGAATACTACTGTGAGGGAAAACATCGTGAGGAAACCTGAACAGGTAATAGTTAGTGCTTGTAAATGGTGACATGGCTTACCACCTGTCACATTGAGAACTGACTATTTGACTATTCGAGGTGGCCATAGAATTACTACCTTTGCTATAATACATACCTGATCCAGGTAACCCACTTTCTCTTCATTCAAACGTCACCCTTTTTCAATATGGCTGCTATGTCATACTTTATATTTACTATGACAGTCTGGGTTGTATCAAAATAAATAAATTACAATATAAATACCTTTATTCCACCCGACGTTTCATACCCGACCATGTCATACTATATAAAGTCGTAATAGAAAGGATGATGATATCTATTGCACAATGGACTAGCTACCTGACACTAATTTGCATATGACATTACAACCCAAATATTATTGTTAAGTAATGATGTAAGAGATACATATTATCTTATGATAATATACAAAACCTCAGAAATAGTTATCTATTTCTGAGGTTTTGTCCACCCCAAAAGGGATTAAAGGACGTAAACCGATCACCCAATAGATTCAACATACCCCGAGTCTATTAGTCGCCTCCTGCGACAGAACAGCAGACTAGTACCGAACCTTGCTTTTGATTAAATAAATAAATAAAATTCAACGTAGCTCAGTTGTTTGGGGCTTGGCTCTGTATCAGTGGGTACAGGGTTCAAATCCCACTTGAGCATGTACCAATGGAAATGAAGTTTAATGAATTTCTATGTACATTGTCGTAATAAAAACACATTTATAAAATGCGTCAAATATTACGGTGAGGGAAAACACCGTAAGGAAACCTACCTGTTGCCCGAACAAGTAATAGTGCTTGTAAATGGCGACATGGCTTACCACCTGTCACTTTGAGTACTGACTATCTGGTTATCACGTGGGTTCATCTGTCCATAGAATAACTACCTTTAAAATTGCAGAGATAGACATCTGAATCTCTGACTACCTCACAAGGATTAATGGTTGTGAATGTGTTTGTCTAAATAAATAAACTTACCCGTTGCGTCATACACTTGTGTATATGGTAGATACAAGCTAAGACATTGACTATTTCTTGTTTTTGCATTGCTGGCGCCTCCTTCAGACATATTAGTGTGGTATCTATGATTGTAGATGGTGTACTGAAGCCTACCCAATTGGGAATTGTTGTCATTTGCCTGTAAATATATATGTATGGTTTGTACAACCTTAAATTAAGTATAATGATATAGGAATGATTGATAAGGTAGATGAGAACACAACACAACTAATGATAATCAAATGTAAATTGGAAAGCTAGTGTAAACTGCTAACTCGCTCTATGTATAGTTGTTGCACCATACAATAAAAATATAGGATGTTGGAGTCATGGAGTGTTCAAGTAATTTATGTGGCAGATTATAAATCTATCACAATTGAAAGATACTGACTATTTAAAGCAATAAAAGATACACTTCACGACCTTTAACTCTTGCGCGGATGTTCAATATAGGAATGAGTAATTTTATAGCCACATCGAATACATTTCACCACTCAATACCTAACGTGACAGATGGTATTGCATGTCGCCGTAAATTTATTCAATTTACATATAAAATATCATAATACCATTAATAACTTACTTGTACAGTGTGCAAAGAGTGTTCATGGCGAATTTAAGGCGTTCTTTCGGTGGTAATTTAGAAGAAATATCCACATATTTATGATCCAATTCATTAAAAAAAGGCAAATTACTATCATCATTCCCTTTTAGAGTAACCAGAAACTCAGTCGCTTCTTTTAAACACGACATTTTGTAGCTTCATGCACGACGGTAATTATTCACTGGGTTTTAAATGAATATTACTCAAATAAATTAATGTTTTAAATATTTGTTATTGAAATCATAGAATTTCAAACTGCAATAAAAACGTTACAATACAAATCTTATATTTATTTTCTGATTGTCAGTTATGGTTAGAGATGTGAAAACGTTCGTGATAAGAGTTTGTATTGATACCTTAGTTCGAACTATAAACTATTTTTTATATTTTAACGTAGTATCATACATACATATATTCACGCCTCTACGTCCCTAAAGAGACTTTCGATAGCCAACTGGAACGATTCTGACATATCTCTCTCGCCTCACTCACACCCAATAACCTTCTTACATGCTTTTCTATTCTGTGTAATCCCGCCATATCAAAAATGTTGAATAGTGTGATTCGTAAAAATTGTGGTCGAAAGTCCCTTTAGGGACGTAGAGGCGTGAATATATGTATGTATGATGAATTGTTTTTAACATATGGAGCGGATGAATGGAAGGAGGGTTACGATATTTATAGTGCCAAAGTGGAAGGTAGAGTTGGATAGGGAAGGCTGCGTAGAACATTTCATTAACATCCTGCCCCTATCCCACCAACTTGGTGTCGGTGTAATAAGTATTTCACTTCAATTCATATTATTTCACCTTCACATCCAGGGCAAACAAGAAAAAAAAAATTCAGTTCTTTCACGATTTCTTTATCGCAGTGTTTAAAAAATCATCACAAAAATATAGCTAAGTTTATATTAGACTTATGATACATCTTTTACTAGTTTATATTATATTCCTTCACTGTATAAGTTTAACTTAATTCTAAGATGCTACTGAAAATAAAATACTTACTAAAGTAATAACCCATTTTACAGAACAGCAGTTTATTACTAAATAAGGTAAAACAAAAAGCATTTGAAGCTAAAGTTTTAAAATGTCCACAACAATAAAGTCTATTCAACGTACCTACTTATTGATTCCTAGCCCCATCAAATTTCATAACAATAGCAGATCCATAACTATAAAGTCTATTCGACGTACCGACTTATTGATTCCTTTACCCCCATCCCTAGATAAACGCCATGCGACTGTCAATGAAATATTTGCGCGACTTTCTTGCGTTTACAATTTATTCTACCGGTTATCGATAAATAATATTATTAAATGAATTAAATTATGTTATTGACTTTGCCTATATTAAACAATATTATAACGAAACCTTTAAAGGAATAAAATTAGTGACGCATCTGCATAAACATTGTTAGTTTTATAAATACAATCATTTTTGGAGGTACGTACACATTTATATTTTTGTATAATATTTTCATTACTAACATGAATTTTCCTTTTAAATAACTTGAATATTATGCATACTAGTCATTTCAAGCTTTTGGGTATACTTTGAGCTAAACTCAAACTATAGATAAGCTTAAATTTTACAAAAACATTGTCGTATTATAGGTTAGGTTACTAGTATGTAGCGAAAATACTACTTTGACGATAAGATTTGAATAAATTAAGTGTGATGGAGAGCGATATAATACCAGTGCTTTAGATTTACTTAAGGCAATACGCTAAATAAATCCAATTCCCTATTATGGCAATCCACATTAACTTATATTTAAACTCTTATACAATAAACGTAGCTCAGTTGTTTGGGATCGCCACCTGGAACGGGCAACAAAGCTCTTGCTTCACTCACACCCATTAACCTACTCATACATGTTCTTCTGTTCTCCACTACGTACACCTTGAGTTAAGATAGTTATGTGTTTTCGTAATATGTATTTTATTGATAGTTATGTATCAACAGTAGAATATCAATGTAAGAGACAACCAGTGTCAGGCAAATGTTTTGACTTTCAATGAATGTACTGTACTTATGTTGAATAAAAACATTTGACTTTGACTTTATTATCTTTTCAGAAACATCGAAATGTCAGGAAAATACTACTACGGAATATTGATATTGGCTACGGCTTTATACGCTACAGCTTCAAAATTCATCTTTGACGAAGTCTACAATAAACTTGATACCGTAGTGGACGAACTATTCCACGTACCACAAGGATTAGAATATTGCAACCTAAACTTAACGTATTGGAACCCAAAAATCACAACGTTCCCCGGACTTTATCTCGTATCGTCCGTTTTGCTACAATATTCGGAATGTAACGTATACAATTTAAGATTCGTCAATCTGATAGGGTCGTGTTTGAATTTGATTCTATTCGCATCGATTTTAAAATTCATATACGGTGTCAACGGTGAATCATCAGTAAAAATCGTTGTGCAAGCGTTGAATTTGACGTTGTTACCTCCGTTATACTTTTTCTCTCATGTCTACTATACTGATACATGGTC
Organism: Leucoptera coffeella; assembly: GCA_030578115.1. Taxonomy (NCBI): domain Eukaryota; kingdom Metazoa; phylum Arthropoda; class Insecta; order Lepidoptera; family Lyonetiidae; genus Leucoptera; species Leucoptera coffeella. Next base: position 82,815 of record JAMBLF010001288.1, read on the forward strand.
GCTTACATTTCTGCTTATATATTCTCGACTTTGTTTCACAAATCGCTATAAAATCTTAATACTAATATTCGGATTCTTAAGCGTACTAATGCGTCAAACTAACATAGTATGGATAGCGCTTATATTCAACCATAAACTCTTGGATATCATGGTCAAAAGCTCTCGAGTGTTTGGTAATACATATTTAACCACTATAACGTTGTCAAAGAACAGTTTAATAACAAATGACATTGATAAATCGAAACTGAGGCGGTACTATAATTTATCCGATGCGATTATAGCGATTAAATACCATTTAAGATCATGTTTTTCATCGTTGCTTACGTTTGTAAATGTCAATGATTTCTTAACGTTACTAACTCATTTCGTGCTTTTATTATCTTTTGTCGTTTTTGTATGGATCAATGGTTCTATTGTTTTAGGTGATAAAAAAGCACACGAAGTGTCAATAAATATGCCTCAAAATTTCTATTTTCTACTATTTTACGGCGTTTTCGGGTTGCCATATGTACTTGGTAGGTTTCTGTCGACAGTAAAATTGATTCTCGATAATAAGTTCAAAATGGTAGTTTTTCTAATCTTAGGTATGGTAATAGTACATTTTAATACAGTAGTTCATCCATATTTGTTAGCAGACAACCGACATTATACGTTCTATTTATTTAATAGATGGTTCTTAAAATATAATTTCGCTAAATATGTTTCAGTACCCATATACATTTTTCTCTTATTTAGTCTTTACGATAATCTACGCGACCAAAATTGTATATCATTTTTACTACCATACACAGTAAGTTGTGTCCTAGTGTTGTCATTGCAAAAAATGGTAGAAATCCGCTACTTTTTGTTACCATATATCATTTTAAGATTGCGTTTCGTGAAGCCCAGTTTTAAGCTGGTATTACTAGAGTTGGTTTGGTATGTCGCTTTGAATTATGTGACGTTTGAAGTGTTTTTTAATAAAGAAGTGCATTGGAAAGATTGGGATTATGCCCAAAGAATAATTTGGTAGAATGGTAGGATTTGAAGACATTTGTAAATATTTTTTTTGAATAAATTACGTTGACTCTATTATTTTTTTGTTGTTATTTACCCTAACGGTGAGGAAACCTACCTATCCCTCGGGCTAGGTAATAGCCAGTGCCTATATACAGCGATACGGTACACTACCTACCACGTTGGCTGCTGTCTATCTAGTGAAACGCGGGCTTCAATTGACCCGCCTCTAATATGCGTTCAAAATTTCGAAAATAGGCATTCAAGCCTTTGACTACCAAGCCACAATAAAAAAGGAGTGTGTATACACAAGTCTTGAAGCGTATCTATTTACCCTAACGTAAAATGAACGATTGAAACTGGACTTGGGTTCGAGTCCCATCAGACCATTTACCAATATATTAGTGTAATCAAAATTTCTACATCACATTATATCGTCATGCCTATTTGTTGTAATGCACCAATAATATATATTATTCATGATATATAATTGTATAAATAAACATTTATATACAGTCAGATAGCCGCCATATTGAAAAAGGGTGACCTTACAAGTACCTATAACCGCCGAGTGTGTTCGAGGTGTATGAGTATCAATGAAGCGAAAGTGGTCTGTCTGGATCGGGACAGATGGGGATCCTTGATCTCTGCCTACCCCTCTATGTATAATAATAATAATATTTGGACATTATTACACAAATTGAACTAGCCCCTCGGTAAGTACATTTAAGACTTGTGTTAAGGGTACTAGTCAACGTATATTTAAGAAATGTATACATATTATATATAGATAAATACATATATAGCATATATAATCAACGACCAGACTGGAAAGCAGTAGAAAAGCGTAGTTCTTAACTCTGCCTCCACCGGGAATCGAACCCGGGACCCCACGAATAGCGTTCAGGTGTCTAACCGATCGCGCCACGGAGGTCGTCAATGTATGTAACATTACATCGTATTGTAATTCGGCGTAGCTCAGTTGTTGGGGACTTGACTCTGAATCAATGGGTACATTGTTCACCTGAGCATGTACCAATGGAAATGAAAATTTCTGATTTTCTATGTACATATTCGCAATAAAAATAAATTTGCGAAATGCACAGAATACCACAATAAGGAAAAACATCATGAGGAAACCTACCTGTTCCGCGAACATGTAATTGTTAGTGAAAATCGCGACATGGCCTGTAACATTGAATACTGACTATCTGAGGCCATAGAATTACTACCTCCGTGATTGTCGAGATAGAAACCTTAACCTCTGATCACCCCGCAAGGGTTAATGGTCGTGAACGTGTTTGTCTTATTTATTATTATAGATTAACAAGCCCCTTGGTAAGTACATTAAAGACTTGCGTTAAGGGTACTAGCCAACGTATATTTAAGAAATACATACTTATTATACATAGATAGATGAATACATATATAGTATAATATATAATCAACGACCAGACTGAAAACCAGAAGAAAAGCGTAGTTCTTAACTCTGTCTCCACCGGGAATTTTTTGGACTTCAGGTGGGTAACCAATCGCACCATGGCAGTCGTCACCTACTCAGTAATTACGAAAATGGACCTCAAAATGTATAACTACCCCATAAGTAAAGCTAGTCGTGAAGTATACGTATGTAGTTCGCCTAACATATGTTAGTTATCAAATGAAATGACCAATTAATAAAAAAAACTAATTGGACAAATAAAATTTAATTGTCATATTTTTTGTGTTGTTTTTTTTTCATTTCCTTACAAACAATCAAGTTTATAGGAGTTTAATATATAAGTAATAAATGTTTCTTTTTTGAATAAAAATATTTCTTTTTTGTAATATTTACAAAAAAGTTAATGTGATGAATAATATAATACTTTTATTCGGTTTTTCTTTGGTAAGTTAATAATTTAAATAATTATATTTAGGATATTACACTATTATCGCATATAATAAATTATATTATTCCAGGATTCGTATACTTTCCGAAATCTAGCTGGCATCTGTATTGAGGGCCCAAGTTTTTTGACAATAACTGTTTTGTTTCAAGTTTAAGAAATATAAGAATATATGCTATAGTTTTTACTTATTCTTTACTAAATGCCCTGTAAGTTTCATTTCAATTGTCCAATATGTATGTCCAAAAGTTGGCCCTCAATCCAGATGCACATTACTACTAACTAGCCCCTTGGTAAGTTCATTTAACACTTGTTAAGGGTACTAGTCAATATTTACGAAATATATACTTATTATACATAGATTAATACATATATCGACGGTGGAAATACTGTCTTGCTTCAGTGCCATTTCGGAACTTCACAAGACAGCGATCCGAAGTTTTAAGAAGTGGAAAAAAAATTGTATCAGATCCATTTTTTGTTGGATATTCGTGAAAATTATACAATACGTAACACAGTAATTTGTTTAACAATAATCTATTCATAGTTCACACTTATTAAGCTCTTATTGTCAATTTCGCCCTCTTGTTGGTTCTAACATAATATCAGCGTTGCGTTCGCCACCAAACGTAACATACCCAGCTGAGTTAGAACCTTTTTGCTGCTACAATAACATGCACAAGCTATACCCCCTACTTTGTAAGTTTGATTTGTAACTTTTTTCTTAGATCTCATTGGTCTTCGGGCAACCCTTTAATCCAACAATATGTAAGAAACCGGTTGATGACATGGTAAGTACATTCACTAAAGATAATATATACATACAGCGGCTGTAGCCCAGTGGGTAAGACCTCTGACTTATGAGAAAGGTCCTAGGTTTGAATCCCGGCTCTGGCATATACAGTCAAAACTAAAAGTGCAGTCCCAGTAACTTTTTATAAGGTTTACGTTTACAAGAACAAAAGACAATATTTTCCATTTCGAAGCACGCGAACGTATAGTGACAATGCATAGTGGCGCCAGTTTTAAAATGTAAAATATTGTCTTTTGTTCTTATAAACTTAAACCTTATAAAAAGTTACTGGGACTGCACTTTTAGCGCTGACCGTACCAATGATTGAAATTTAGATATGTTTTCATTTACGTACATAATTTACTCTCGCCAACATTGAGGACAATCATAATGAGGAAATCTGCCTATCCCTTGGGTAAGCCAATGCCCATATACGGCGATACGGTTCACTACCTATCACGTTAGGTGCTGTCTTTAGCGAAACGCGGGCTTCGAGTGACCCATACCTAACATGGACGAAATTTCGCAGATGTGCACTCAAGCCTCTGACTTTTCCGCGACAATAAAAAAGGGAGTGTGTATACACAAGTCGTGAAGCGTATGTATGTATGGTTTTCACAAATACTTAGATACATCTACATACATTCACATCCTTTAATCCCTTTCGGGGTATATACAATCTTAGAGATATTTATGTAATTGATACGTAATCCATATTTTGTGACATGTCGTAAGAGGCGACTAAGAGACAAGGGGTAAATGTATATTGAGCGATGGAATAGCGACCTGCCTATAACTTTTTTATAGAAATTTTTATTGAAATTAAAAAAAAATTATAGAAGATATTTATAATAAAAAAGGGAGTGTATACACAAGTCGTGAAGCGTATGTTATGTTAATGTCCATGTATTTTTTTTTGCAGAAAGTAATTAATTTACCTTCCAATGAGGAACTCAATCCTCGACATAGTTATGCAAAGGAAGCCTATTCCAAATTGGTGGAATACAATAGATTCGTAGAAGGCAATGTACTCAGTGGAAACAAGGTAAGATTCGCACTTATTTAATATCACTACATAGTATAAAACAAAGTCACTTTCTCTGTCCCTATGTCCCTTGTATGCTTAAATCTTTGAAACTACGTAACGGATTTTGATGTGGTTTTTTTTAATAGATAGAGTGATTCAAGAGGAAAGTTTATATGTATAATAACATCCATTAAATAGTGGAGTTGGCAATATATTTTATACCCGTGTAAAGCCGGAGCGGGTCACTAGTTTTAAATAATGTAAAGTGTTGGTTCTATTTACTAAGTTGGTTGTATTTATTATTAAGTATAGGACACTATTATACCAATTGAACTAGCCTTTTGGTAAGTTCACTTAAGACTTTGCTAAGGGCACTAATCAACGTATATTTAACAATTATAAATACTTATAAATCATTCATAACTGTCGGATCCTACCTGGGACCCAAGTCCACTAATGCTTTTTGCAAAACATCAGTTCAATATCAGATCAGTAATAGTGTGAAGTTGGCAGTGACTTAGCAAAGGTGACAATTTTCGCCATTTTTTAAGCGAAATTTGACACTTTTGCGGATTTCAATGGTCCAATTTGACACCTCTTTTCATCCATTACAAACTTCACACTATTACTAATTTGATATTGAAATGCGTTTGTGCTAAAATGCATTAGTGGGCTAAGGCCCTGGAATGATCCTGACAAATCTCGCTTGCTTCCCTCACACCCAGAGTCTATAAAATCCTTACCTCTAGACAAATTTAAAGTTTGCACTAAGGCGACGTTGATCGAGAAGGGCTACTACAAAGTGAAAGACTTTTTAAATGATGTTCATTTTTGTGTGGTCATGGCTTCCCGTTCCAGTTCTTATTGGGACTCCCCTTAATTTGTTGTTAAACACTATTTGTTGAATGTGAAGCTTTGATCATGTTCTAATAAATTATTATGAAGTTTAATATACACATTGTCTGCAGAGTTTCTTGGCACTTCTTCTCTGCAGAGATTTTTCTTTACGAAGTGCCATTAGTTTTATTAATTTAATTTTTTTTTTGAATCAATAATGGAGTATTTTATTAGTTTTTAGTAGTTTATCATGATTATACAACTAAATATGTACAAATTAAAACAATTAATTTAATTAGTGTATATTAATGACATACTTTTTTATAAAAAATGTGTTTTTTTTTACTTTTAATAAGTGATTTTATGACCCTTATATTGAATAAAAAGATTTTCATTTCATTACATCAGGTGTTCCGCTATCGCTGACTTTTGTGGTTACCTATTCTTCACAGCTGCTATGTGTTCCTTAACCCGTTCCTGGACACTTCTTTTTGTTTAGCCAATGTAAACTTTACCGCAACTGCATTGAATTTTATAAACACCAGGGTTTTGAAAAGGGATAACATCTTTCGCGGTCTGTAATTTGCTTGCTACTTTGAATAATGGTTTAAAAACGGTGTCAATCGAACACTGTTATAAAACTGCACCTATTTAGTCCGTTATTCCTTTCACATACGGTAGAAATGCCGGTTGTCTGCGTACAATTGATAATATGTTATGATAATTCATGTTACAGACAGACAGAAGCGGCTTTCTCGAAATGGCCGCGAAAAAGCTATCTCGTTTCATAGAACTGCATATTAAGGACATCAAACGCCTACTCTTCGCCATAGACAAAGTGCTGATGATAATGAAACCTTATAAGCTGATAAAGAAAATGGATGCCTCAGAAAATAGTATCGCGAAAGCGTCTGTACATGTTCCTTATGGATTGTATACGAGCCCGGGTAAGTATAGTGCTTTCTGGCTGGCGGTACTTAGAATTTATAGCTTTGTTTTTATATTGATATTATTATTGTTTTTATTTCATCATATATAAATAAAAACAATAATAATATCAATATAAAACGATGAGGGAAAAAACGGTGAAGGAAAACATTGTGAGAAAACCTGCCTATCCCTTCGGATAGGCAAAAGCCAGTGCCTATATACGGCGATACGGTTCACTACCTATCACGTTGTGTGCTGTCTATCAAGTGAAACGCGGGCTTCGAGTGACCCATACCTAACATGCCTTCGAAATTTTGGAGATAGGCACTCAAGCCTCTGACTACCCCGCCATAATAAAAAAGGGAGTGTGTAAACACAAGTCGTGAAGCGTATATATGTATGTATGTATTTCATAATATTAGTTTTTAGGTTACGAACACTGTTGCCAACGTGTTACTTGCTGTGTTCCTGAGTTGTGTGTGTTTTTGTTTTTATTTATATTTGTTTTTCTGTATATCTGTGGTAGCTTGTAATTGGCAAATTGCTTTTGTTTATATTTTTATTTTGTAAACTAGGCTGTAAGCTCTCCGAATAAAATAAAATATTATGTCCTGGGCCCAGTCCACTGATGCTTTCTGTTAAATCTTAGTTCAGTAACATTTCAGTAACGGTGTGAAGTTGTTCGTGGAAAATGACAGCGAAATTTGACACTTTTGCTGTAATCAATGGTGAATTTTGACACTTTACCCTAAAGGATCCCCATTTGTCCCGATCCTGACAAACCACCTTCGCTTTATTGACATACGTCTCCTCATACACACTCGGCTGTTATAGGTACTCCTAACGTCACCCTTTATTCATTATTCCGTCTATCTGACTGTTAAATGTCCTATTGGGCTGGCCTCTACGTAACCGCCCTTTTACTTCTCTCACATATATTCCATTTGTCAATATACTATCATTCATCCGCATAACATATCCACACCATTGAAGCTTCAAGAGTCAATATAGTTTTAATAGATTCGCGATTTATACTCATGATTAATAACTAAACGGGACTTATCACGTTTTTATATAGGCTGCAGCAACATAGCTGTAACGTCGGGTTAATAATATAGGTAACTTTATTATATAAAAACTTACGCGATAAACGGGACTTCCGTTTAGTTATTATTCAAGAGTGAAATTCGATTTTTTGCTAATCCACTACCAACTTGAACTGAAGTGCTATTGAACTACGATTTTGCTAAAACACAAGTAAACTTGCACCCCTTGTAAAGGTCGCTAGCAGTGGCTTGTTGAGGGCCACGAGTGATCATGTTTTGTGGTGTATGTCCTCACTTTTAGCGACTGTAAATTACGATCGTAAATGAAAAACGCTTTTTTTTGTCATTGGTACATGCCAGAGCCGAGATTCAAACATAGGACATCTAATAAGAATTCCGAAGACTTACTCATTTGGTTACAGCCACTTCAAAATATATACTAATGTATATATAAGTAGTCTGCCGTAGAACCGACGACCGTTGGAGCAAAGTGGTTTTAGAATGGCAACCGCGTCTCGGTAAACGTAGTGTAAGACGCCCCTGCCAGATGGACCGATGACCTGAAAAAGGTCGCTGGTAGTGGTTGGCTGCTATATCGGTCACCGACGGTACTCGAACGGTCGTCTGTTCTGCGACAAACGTAGCCCACTGCCACTTCAGCTTGCAACATCGATAGACAATGTCTGTCACTTTGGTTCTCTGTCGGATAATCTCGTGTGTATTAATTTTTACGTGAATTTTCAGAATACAAATGTCTGGGTACCTCGTACTACATAACTTCATCTCACAATGCGTTAGATGTACAACAGATACTAACTAGTGAATTGAAACCCAGATGTGATATATTCAATGGTAAGTCACTAAGTTAGAAGACTAAATAACTGCATTTCTTATACAAAGGACAAACGCGTTCACGATAATTAACCCTTACGAGTCAGAGGTTCAGGTGTCCATCTCCGCAATTGCGAAGGTAGTAATTCTATGGCCACATCAATCCCACGTGTTGACCAGATAGTCAGTACTCAATGTGACAGGTGGTAAGCCATGTCGCTATTTACAAGGAAACAGGTAGGTTTCCTCACGATGTTTCCCTCACCGTAGTAGTCGATGCATTTCGTACATATAATAATATAATATTATAGGACACTATTACACTAATTGAACTAATCCCTCGCTAAATACATTTAAGACTTATGTTAAGGGTACTCGTGGCAGACGATGTTAAAGGTACTCGTAGGTCTATGTTAAAGGTACTCGTGGCAGACGAGGCCTTATGGCCTCGTCTGCCACGAGTCTTTGCGTCTAGTATAGTCAACATGTTTTTAAGAAATATATACTTATCATAGATAGAGAAATGAATATAAAGCATATAAATTGAACGACCAGACTGGAAAGCAGAAGAAAAGCGTAGTTCTTAACTCTGCCTCCACCGGGACAAGGGATTACCTATCCCTCGGGATAGGTAGGTTTCCTCACGATGTTTTCCCTTACCGTTAGCGACTGTAAATTATGTACGTAAATGAAAATCCATTTTTTTATTTTTGTCATTGGTAGAAGCCAGTGCCGGGATTCGAACCAAGGACCTCTATAAGAAATCGGAGGTGTACACCACTTGGCTACAGCCTTATTGGTTATAAGGCTAGTTCAATTGTTGTAAATATTATTATTTCACCACAGGTATATTCTACTTCGCCGGCTACTACCACAAGCCATCGACTGATATCTACGTCGGACCCTTTGGCGAATGCATGTCCACTAAATCTACCTCTTTGGGCCTTTACTGCAAGCCTGAGGATGACCAAAATGATGAACAGTGTGTCTTCAAGTGAGTTGGCATGACAACATAACATACGCTTCACGACTTGTGTATACACACTCCCTTTTTTATTATGGCGAGGAATGTCCATCTCCAAAATTTCGAAGGCATGTTAGGTATGGGTCATTCGAAGCCCGCGTATCACTAGATAGACAGCACCCAACGTGATAGGTAGTGAACCGTATCGCCGTATATAGGCACTGTCTATTATCTATCCTGAGGGATAGGCAGGTTTCCTCACGATGTTTTCCCCTCACCGCTGGCGACTGTAAATTATGTACAGAAATGAAAAATGACATGACAACCTCTGTCTTTTTTGTATTTAGAACACTATATAGCCCTTGGTAAGTTCATTAAAAACTAGTCCTAACTATAGGGTCATTTCGACGACCTCCGTGACGCGATTGGTTAGCCGCCTGAACGCTAATCGAGAGGTCCCAAAGATTCCCAGAGGCAGAGTTAAGAACTACGCTTTTCTTCTGCATTCCAAACTGGTCGTTGATTATATGTGCTCAATATTTTATTTTATTTTTTATTTATATTATACATCTTTAAAACTTAACAGTCGTATTTTATTTATAAACTAGCGACCCGCTCCGGCTTCGCACGGGTATAAAATATATAGCCTACTCCACTATTTAATGGATGTTATTATACATATAAACCTTCCTCTTGAATCACTCTATCTATTAAAAAACCGCATCAAATCCGTTGCGTAGTTTCAAAGATTTAAGAATACAAAGGGACATAGGGACAGAGAAAGCGACTTTGTTTTATACTATGTTGTGATTAGAGTATATGGGTGAATGAATTCTATTTGGTGTTCTAAAGACTGTCACGCCATATGCATGCTAAAAGTTACCTATGAGACGTCATGACGCGATTGTAAACATATGTAAAATACGCTTCACGTGTGTATACACACTTCCCTTTTTTATTGTGGCGGCGTAGTCAGAAGCTTCAGTGTCCATCTTCGAAATTTCGAAGGCATGTTAGGTATGGGTCACTCAATACCTCGTTACACTTGATAGACAGCACTCAACGTAGGTAGTGAACCGTATCGCCGTATACAGGCACTGACTAACCTATCCTGACGGATTAGCAGGTTTCCGTCACCATTGACATATGCTAATATTTGACATATTCTCCACAGAGTGACGCCCCTAGAAGAATTTCCGGAGTCTGTGGAGTACGAACCCAAAGTATCTTACATCTGCGGCCCCAAACGCTACTACATCCCCGCCACGAGCAGCGTCAAGTGCCTGTTCAAGATTTTCTCCATGAATTTCGTCTTCAATTTCGCGCTAGATGGCGTGCCGTACAAGACATATGATTTGACGTTTGTGAGTTACATACATATACATTTACGACAGTAAAGACAAACAAAAAGACCAACGCGTTCACAACCATTAAGCCTTGCGAGGTAATCAGATTTTCAGGTGTCCATCTCCACAATTGCGAAGGTAGTAATTCTATGCCACCTTGAACCCGCGTGTTGACAAGTCAGTACTCAATGTGACAGGTGGTAAGACATGTCGCTATTAACAAGCACTGACTGTTACCTGTTCGGAAAACAGGTAGGTTTCCTCACGATGTTTTTCCTCACGTTGCATTTCGTAATATTTTTTTATTACGAAAATGTACATAGATGTACATTTTGTAGATGCTCAAGCGGGATTTGAACCGTGTACCCACTGATACAGAGCCAAACCCCAAACAACTGAGCTACGTCGAAGTCGATTTTTTTATGTTAAGACATACATACATACACATCACGCCTGATTCCCTGTAGAGGGAGAGGGGTAGGCAGAAATCACGGATCCCCATTTGTCTCGATCCTGACAGACCACTTTCGCTTCATTGACATTCATACATCCTCTCATACACTCTCGGCGGTTATAGGTACTCCTAACGTCACCTTTTTTCAATATAGCGTCTATCTGACTGTTATATGTCTTATTAGGCCGGCCCCTACGTAACCGCCCTTCCACTTCACTCATATATATTCCTTTTGTCAATCTGCTATCATTCATCCGCATAACATGTCCAAACCATCGAAGCATGCTCTTTTCAATCTTAGTCACTACATCTTCTTTCAAACCGCAACCTTCCCTTATCACACTATTTTTAATTCTATCATTCAATGATACTCCTAACATGCTTCTCAGTGACCGCATTTCGACGGCATTAATTCTACTTTCATGCTTCTTTTGCCATACCCAACTTTCACTACCATAAGTCAATGTTGGAACCAGCACAGCCCTATGAATAGCCATACGTGCCGATTGAGAAATCAACTGGCTACCCATAACACTATACATAGCCCCATTAATCTTATTACCTGCACACACTCTACGTTCAATATCTCCCTCACATTTTCCGTTACTAGTAAAAAGTGTTCCCAGATATACAAAATCATTCACTTGTTCGACTCTTTCATTATCTATGTCAATCTTGCACTCTGTCTTGCTAAGTCCCTACAACAACAGTTAGATAGACATTATATAGAAAAGAGCGACGTTAGGAGTACCTATAACCTCCGCGTGTTAGTATGTAAGTGTCAATGAAGCGAAAGTGGTCTGTCAGTGGGACAAATGGAGATCCGTGAACTCTGTCAATGTATGTTAAATCCCACCGCTGTCACCAATGTAGTTGTCTGTATTGGGAAGACTCCCAAATAAAACACAAGCACTATTTCACCAGTTCTTTACTTGTTACCATCCATCAGTAGTTCAGTACAATTTAGATTTTTTTACGCTGTCATTATTTTTTCTAACAACAACCGTCAATTGTTGTTGCTACGGGCGACGACTTAGTAACTACTTAATGTCTTATGTTTGTTTGTTCGCTACATATGTATTTTCTTCCAGATGTACCCCAATGGGCAAGTTTTCTTCACAGACGAGGCTTGGTCCACTCTGTTCTGCTGGGGACAATATTGCAAATGGAAGCACACGCAGAATGCCGACAATTATTGAGAATAAAACCTCCAACTACCCGCACATTGGTTTTTGTACTACCCTCAAATAATGTTTGGTCAAACTTTAGTTTTATAAGGACACGGAACTTTCACACATATATATATATTCACGTCTTTTAATACTTTCGGAGGGTGGAGACAACCTCGTTGATATAATATCTCCTAGGTCACTTTTTAGAATGAATATTGGGGTTGCGATGTCATAATAGAACATTGGTGACAGGTCGCTAACCTATCGCACAATAGATTCAATTTACCCCTAATCCCTTACCATGCCGGGAAAAATTACAGCATTTTGTGATTATATCTTTTGTAATGAAGTTAGAAGTTAGTCTTTGAAACTGCGAAATTAGTGATTCTATGGCCACCTCGAATCTACGTGTTGATCAGTTAGTCAGTACCTAACGTGATATGTGGTAAACCGTGTTCCTATAGACTACTACCTATTACGAGGCATAGATAGGTTTCCTCACGATGTTTTTCTAAACATAACATAAGTTCAATATTACAGTACATTTATAAGTATAGTTGAAATGAAATAAAATGCTTTTTTATTCAACATAAGGATCATAAAATCACTTATAGAAAGTAAAAAAAAGTAACATTTTCGCATGAAAAATTGTTGTTGTTGTTAAAATTAGGTAATCTAAAAACAAATGTAATTAATTAAACTATTGGCATTTCGAAAAGGAAAACCGGCGGAGAAAAAATGCCAAAAACTTTACAACTCTATTAGTTATAAGTACCTATAACCATCGAGTGTGTTAGAGGTGTATGAGTGTCAATGAAGCGAAAGTGGTTTGTCAGGATCGGGTAAATGGGGATACGTGATATGCCTACCCCTCTACAGGGAAACGTATGTAAGTATAGTAGTATGATAGTTTGGATATATGTTTAAATAAAATAGCTTTTACATTCCATATACATATTATATTTCTCAACATATTTTACACTATTTCCTCGTATGATACAAAAAAAAGTTAATTCTAAAGCTTATGCAATAATTTGTACATTTCATTATTAGTTTTCACTAAAAATCTAGCAACCATAAAATTTCAATCAATGATCGATGTTTCACAAGGTATATATATATATGACGCGGTCGCCATTCGAGAACCACTTTGCTCCAATATCAAATCCGTATTTCAATATCACTTCATTAATAGTGTGATTACCCAGTGACAGATATCGCCATTTTTACGGCGATATTTGACAGTTTAGCTATCATTTATGATAAAATTTGACACTTTTGCTAATTCACTAACAACTTCACACTATTACTGATCTGATATTGAACTGCGATTGTGCTAAAACACATTAGTAGAATTGGGCCTGTATTCTAAACATATTTACGTAAATTTTATATTTATTTTATGTTATGTTATAAATGAAATGCATGTTTTATTTTAATTTAAAAATAAATGCACATATATTTTTTATATGATTTATACAATATAGAAATTGTATATTGCATATATTAATATTAACTATTGCTTATTTGAGCATAAAGATACTATTGTATATAATACTTAACTTATATTTAAAATCTTCTATGTATCTATTTAATGCATTTTCGTGTTAACAATATAAACTTTTTTCATATAATACAGTAACATATATTAAAAAGCATAATATTTAAGATATAGTGACTAAGATTGAAAAGAGCATGCTTCGATGGTTTGGACATGTTATGCGGATGAATGATAGTAGATTAACAAAAGGAATATATTATATGCGTGAAGTGGAAAGGCGGTTACGAAGAGGCCGGCCCAATAAGACATATGACAGTCAGATAGACGCCATTTTGAAAAAGCGTGCCGTTAGAAGTACCTATTACTACTTATTAAAGAATTTAAATCTCTTTGGTTAGGTAATGGCCAACAAAATTCTAATCCATTCAGTGAACGAACGAATGAAAGAAGAACGAACCATTCACTCAAACACTAATTCTCATTCGGTCATCTTTATACAGCGTCTTAGATAGCTAGAACGGGTAAATAGAATAACGACTTACATAACCTTATAATTTTACACTTAAATTTAGATATTAATTTTATACAACCATTAATAATACCTAACATGCTTTAGAAATTTCGGAGATGAGCATTCAAGCCTCAGACTACCCCGCCATAATAAAAAAGGGAGTGTGTGTACACAAGTCGTGAAGCGTATGTATGAATGTACAACCATTAATATAACTCCCTTATTAGTATGAGACGTAAAAATGCGAACTAAGTGCCATTCTTCCCGGCATGTCGTAGGAGGCGACTAAGGGTCTTAAACCTCTGACTACCCCGAAAGGGTATACCTACTTGATGTATGTATTTCATACTTTAACAGACTAGAAAATTGACTACTAATTATTCAATACTTATAATTTAATTTACATACATACAATCTTTAATTATATCTCCGAGGTTCTGTCCACCCCGAAAGGGATTAAAGGACGTGAATGTATATATGTATAATCTATAGGCCTTCACGACCATTAACCCTTGCGGGGTAGTCAGAGGTTCAGGTGTCCATCTCCGCAATTGCGAAGGTAACTCTATGGCTACCTCGAACCCACGTGTTGACAAGTCAGTACTCAATGTGACAGGTGGTGAGCCATGTCGCCATTTACAAGCACTAACTATTACCTATTCGGGGAACAGGTAGGTTTCCTCACGATGTTTTACCTCACCGTAGTACATACCAACTATATGTATCCGTACCCTCTAACTACCCTGAAGAAAAACGGGCGTGATGTGTATGCATGTATTTTATATTACATATACATTCACGTCCTTTAATCCCTTTCGGGGTGGACAGAACCTCTGCGATATAATATCTCTTAGGTCACTTTTTAGCATGAATATTGGGGTTGTGATATCATGTTACATTGGTGACAGGTTGCTAGCCCATCGCCCAATAGATTCAATTGACACCTAGTCCCTTAGTCGCCTCATATTACGTGTTAAATTAATTTATATGTATTATCTTTACATATTATACTGAAGTAACAAATCCAGAATATTATCCATATCAATCAACCGTTTACCTGTAAAAATAAGAAAAAAATACGTTAATTTTAAACTTGTCACGTTAGATCATAGAGTAATTACTAAGAGGAGTGGGCCTTACGCAATGTTTGTATGGAAACTAGCGTGGCATTACGCGGGGTGAAACGAGGTACGCGGGATGGAGGGGAGATATTACAACCAATCAAAACACGGCATCGGCCAATCAAATCAGTTACGTTGACTAGTACCCTTAACACAAGTCTTAAATGAACTTACCAGAGGCTAGTTCAATTGGTGTAATAATGTCCAAATATTATTATTTAGCAATAGGCAATAGTCAGAGCCATATATAAGAGAAACTATAGACCAACTAGTCTGTGACGTAAAAAGAATGCTAACTAGCTGCCGTTCTTCCTGGCATGTTGTAGGAGGCGACTAAGGGACCACTGAATTACTCTACGTTTAAATTACACTAACAAGTACTTTTTAACAGTCATATAGACGCTATATTGAAAAAAGGGTGACGTTAGGAGTACCTATAACCGCCGAGTGTGTTAGAGGTGTATGAATATCAATGAAGCGAAAGTGGTCTGTCAGTGGGACAAATGGGGATCCGTGATCTCTGCCTACCCCTCTACAGGGAATCAGGCGTGATGTGTATGTATGTATGTAAATACTTTTTCTATCTAAATAACTACTAGTACTTTTATTTACAAAATACTACCAAAAAGTTGCACAAAAAATACAATAGAGGGACACACTAGTCGCTTGCAATTCAAACTACATAATATACTACAAGTACATACATAATGAGATGTAGGAACCAATTATTGTTTGTTATTTATTACTGCTAAGGGTAACCATCGTGAAGAAACCTGCCTATCCCTCGGAATAAGTAATAATCAGTGCCTATCTATATGCTGTTTATGTAGTGAAACGCTGACTTTAAGAGGCTCATACCTAACATGCATGAAATTTCGAAGATGGGCACTAAAGCCTCTGACTACGCCGCCATAATAAAAAAAGGTCTTAAAGTGTTAATGTATAATAATAATTAATTTATAATGGAATAAAAGCGTAGTTGTTAACTCTGCCTTTGGGAATCTTTGGGACCTCACGATTAGCGTTCAGGTGTCTAACCGATCGCGCCACGGAGGTTAATTTTAAGTATGTAAGTTTGAGTAGGTACATCTATATATATGTGTGTGTCACTACATAGTATAAAACAAAGTCGCTTTCACTGTCCCTATGTCCCTTTGTATGCTTAAATCTTTGAAACTACGCAACGGATTTAGATGCGATTTTTTTTAATAAATAGAGTGATTCAAGAGGCAGGTTTATATGTATAGTAACATCCATTAAATAGAGGAGTAGGCTATATATTTTATACCCGTGCGAAGCCGGAGCGGGTCGCTAGTTTATAGATAAAATACGACTGTCAAGTTTTAAAGATGTATAATATAAATAAAAAATAAATTTTTTTTTAATAAATAGAGTGATTCAAGAGGAAGGTTCATATGTATAATAACATCCATTAAATAGTGGAGTAGGCTATATATTTTATACCCGTGCGAAGCCGGAGCGGGTCACTAGTATACTATAAATACTTACTCTAAACACTATATATCGGTATAGTCTACGCAAAATAATAGAAAGGGTACAAATAGCGCCACCAACTCGTCTCATACTCCGGACTATCGCAGTCTCCCTCTTGCGTAGCGTCCGCCGCCTGTGTGGGAAAGAGATGACAGGATATAGTTAAACAAACATTCTTTTTAGTACTCTTTATTGCGTAATAGTCATACATTCGAGTACATATCCGCATTTGCGGAGTTAGTGATTCCGTGGCCACTTCTAACGCACGTGTTAACTAGGGGTCTAAGTTTAATAATACTTTTTGCTGAATCTAAGTTCAATAACACTTCAGTCACGGTGTGAAGTTTGTAGTGGAAT
Source organism: Leucoptera coffeella (assembly GCA_030578115.1). Classification (NCBI taxonomy): domain Eukaryota; kingdom Metazoa; phylum Arthropoda; class Insecta; order Lepidoptera; family Lyonetiidae; genus Leucoptera; species Leucoptera coffeella. The sequence goes on from JAMBLF010001288.1 coordinate 100,081, forward strand.
AGCAATAGCTATTTTAAAGTCATAATTTGTTATTTTTGCTGACATAGTTGGTGGTTCACACTATTACTGAAGTGTTATCGAAGTGAACAGAACCTCTGACACAAAAAAATAATTTATATTGTCACTTATTAGCAAAAATATTTGGGTTCTGATGTCTTATGGTCCATTGGTGATACCCCACCGCCCAATAGATTCCATTTACCCCTAGTTCCTTTGTCGCCTTTTACGACATGCCGGAAAGAACGGCAGCTAGTTAGGATTCTTTTTACGTCCCAGACTAGCACGGAACCTACTATTTAACATTATTTACAACAACAATTTTAATACCAACCTCATTCCCACTAGAACTCCGAACTTCACTCTCCGCTCCCCGTTCACTCTTTTCGTTCACTCCGTTCGTTCCCCGCTCGTTCAAGTTCTCGATCGTGACCAGTTTAGTGCCTGTTCTCCTCTCTATCTCACTCTCTTCGTTTTGTGCGCTATCCCTTTCTAAATCGGCGTTTAAGCTTTCTTCTTGGTCTTCTATTGTCTCCTAGAAAGAAAATTAATGTAATTAGACATACATACATAAGTCCAAGAGTGGAGACCGCGTCTCAGTAAACGTAGTGTGGGGCGCCCCCGGCAAGGTGGGAAGACGACCTGCGCAGGTTGGCCGGCATCGAATGGATGCGAACGGCCACTGACAGGGAGAAGTGTCATCGTTTGGGGGAGGCCTATGTCCAACAGTGGATGATGATGATATACATTGTTTTGGAGACATATAACATTTATGTACAAAAGGAGCGAATAAATGAACGAACGTAAGGGATATAGCCCACCTAACCTTTTCACCCAAAAACGGCCTATATTCATTTGAAGTTTGCTGCAATCTCTGTAGATAGGCTATCCCGAAAAGGGTGAACGAATGAAGGAATATACAAATGAACGAACATTTGAAAGGACTACGAAAAAACATAATGATTGAACGAATGAACGAACTATAAAAGAGGGTCAAACGAACGTATCAGAGGAATGACTGAACTAACAATGAAAGAATAGAATGAATCAACGAATGAATAAACGTATAAAAGTAGCGAATGAACGAACGTTTTAAAATGTATGTTACACTTATGAATACTTATTGACATACTTATTAACCTTGTCACCCGAAAACGCCCTATATTCATTGGAGGCTTGCCGCATCCTCTACAGATAGTCCACTCCGCAAAAACTGACTATGAACTATCCACGAAAAGAGGAAAGGGATGTACGAACGTATGAAAGGAATGACTGAAATAACTATGAAAAGAGTGAATGAATCAACGAACGAATGCTAAAAGGAATGAATGAAAGGGCCGAAAGCATGAACTACTAACCTCATCACCCAAAAACGCCCTATATTCATTGGAGGCTTTCCGCATCCTCTCTAGATAGTCCACTCCACAACGACCGACTATGAAACTATGAACTAACTATAAAATAATATATAATAATAATATATAATATAATAGCCTAGCTGCATCGTATACTGAGGCAGCACCTTTTCACTGCATCAAGGTTTCCATTTTATTGTTGTAATGTTTGTGTTGTTGTTGTATCGTAATGTTTGTAATGCAGTGAATAAACTATTGTTCTTTCTTTTCTTTCTTTCTTTTATAAAAGGAGCAAATGAATTGAATAATAAACGAATAATAAACGGAGTGATTGGAAAAATAAATGCATGTATGTATGAACGACCAAATGTAAGGCGCGGATGAATGAACCACTTGGCTTGGCACATCCTATCCAGATAGTCCACTCCGAAAGGAGCCAGTGAATAAATGATTATAGGAAGAGAATTATTTTACTAACAATGAAAGAATCGAATGAATCAACGAACGAATGATTGAATGAAAGAACGAATGACGGAATGAATGAACGAAAGTACCGAATGAACGTATACACCCAACTTACCTTGTCACCCAAAAACGCCCTATATTCATTAAACGCTTGACACATCCTCTCCTGATAGTCCACTCCGCAACGACTGACTATGAAACTATGAACTAACTACGAAAAGAGGAAAGGTATGTACGAACGTATGAAAGGAATTACTGAAATAACTATGAAAAGAATCGAATGAATCAACGAACGAATGTACGAAAGAAGCAAATGAATGAATGAAATAACGAACGAATGACTGAATGAAAGTCTCGCATGAACATAAGTATCGAATGAACGGGGTATACACCCCACTCACCTTATCACCCAAAAACACCCTATATTCATTGGAGGCTTGCCGCATTCTCTACACATAGTCCACTCCGCAATTACTGACCATGAAACTATGAACTAACTAGGAAAAGAGTGAATGAATCAACGAACGAATGACTGAATCAAAGAGCGAATGACGGAGTGAAAGTACCGAATGAACGAAAGGAGTGACCGAAAGCATGAACTACTAACCTTGTCACCCAAAAACGCCCTATATTCATTGGAGGCTTGCCGCATTCTCTCCAGATAGTCCACTCCACAATTACTGACTATAAAACTATGAACTAACACGAACGTATGAAAGGAACGACTGAACTAACTACGCAATGAGGGAATGAATCTACGAACCAATGTATGATAGGAGCAAATGAATGAATGAAAGAACGAAAGGAGCGAAAGGAGCGAATGAATCGAATGAACGAATAACGGAATGAAAGTACCGAATGAATGAAAGAACGAATGACTGAACGAAAGTACCGAATGAATGAAAGAACGAATGACGGAACGAAAGTACCGAATGAACGTATACACCCCACTTACCTTAAGGAGTGACTGAAAGCATGAACTACTAACCTTATCGCCCAAAAACGCCCTATATTCATTGGAGGCCTGCCGCATTCTCTCCAGATAGGCGGGGGCCGCTCTGCCTGTCGCCCACGAGGCCACGCCCACCGGGACGCCACCCACCGCTGGCTCATCGTAGTACGTTAGGACAAACTCCATACCGCATTCTCTCCAAATAATCCACTCCGCAAAAACTGACTATGAACTAACCACGAAAAGAGGGATGTAAAAGGGATGTACGAACGTATGAAAGGAATGACTGAGCTAACTATGAAAAGAGTGAATGAATCAACGACCGATTGTATTAAAGGAGCAAATAAATGAATGAAGGAACGAATGACGGAACGAAAGTACCGAATGAACGCATACACCCCACTTACCTTAAGGAGTGACCGAAAGCATGAACTACTAACCTTGTCACCCAAAAACGCCCTATATTCATTGGAGGCCTGCCGCATTCTCTCCAGATAGGCGGGGGCCGCTCTGCCTGTCGCCCACGAGGCCACGCCCACCGGCACTCCGCCCACCGCCGGCTCATCGTAGTACGTTAGGACAAACTCCATACCGCATTCTCTCCAAATAATCCACTCCGCAAATACTGACTATGAAACTATGAACTAACCACGAAAAGAGGATGTACGAACGTATGAAAGGAATGACTGAAATAACTATGAAAAGAGTGAATGAATCAACGAACGAACGTATAAAAGGAGCAAATGAAAGAACGAAAGAACAAAAGGAGCGAATTAATGAAAGACCGAAAGGAGTGAATGAATGAAAGAACGAAAGGAGCGAATGAATCAACGCACCAATGTACGAAAGGAGCAAATGAATGAATGAAAGAATCGAATGACCGAATGAAAGCAGTGACTGAACTTATACACCCCTGAACGTATACTAACCTTATCGCCCAGAAACGCCCTATACTCATTGGAGGCCTGCCGCATTCTCTCCAGATAGGCGGGGGCCGCTCTGCCTGTCGCCCACGAGGCCACGCCCACCGGCACTCCGCCCACCGCCGGCTCATCGTAGTACGTTAGGACAAACTCCATACCGGGCTGTAAAGGAAAGTCAAATGTTTTTATTTAACATAAGTACATGTACAGTACATTCATTGAAAGTCAAAACATTTGCCTGACACTGGTTGTCTCTTACATTGATATTCTACCGTTGGTTCGGAAGCCCTGGCTCGGAGAAGAACCAACAAGAAACTCCGGCTTTCAGGAGTTTTTGCCCAGTGCCAGTTACAAAAACAAATTATACAGAAACATAATTTCCTATGCACATATATGTAGCTTGGATGCAATCATTGCCAACCCTGAGCATCGGCAAGGTAGTCCCCGACCGCGTAGTAAGCGCCCCGGACTAGTTACAGAAGAAAGAGTTATTTTTATCGATCGAATATATATGAGGCAAAAAATTGTGAGGGTAGACAAACATTTGCTGAGACTAAAGCTAGTCTTCCCGCGACCACGGCCTATGCAACTGGGTCGAAACGTCCGGCAAAATAAAGGTAATCACTTATCTTTATAAATTTATCGTGATTTGACCCGGTCTCACATAATTAATAAAAGGAAGAAAGAGTTAGGAAGGATAATATTGTAGGACTTACACTAATTGAACTAGACCCTTGGTTTAATTTAAGACTTGTGTTAAGAGTACTAGTCAACGTATATCACTGCATAGTATAAAACAAAGTCGCTTTCTCTGTCCCTATGTCCCTTTGTATGCTTAATTCTTTGAAACTACGCAACGGATTTTGATGCAGTTTTTTAAATAGATAGAGTGATTCAAGAGGAAGGATTATATGTATAATAACAACCATTAAATAGAAGGCTATATATTTTATTCCCGTGCGAAGCCGGAGCGAGTCACTAGCATAATATATACTTCTTATAAATAGATAAATACTTATATAGCTAATATAATAAACTACCAGATTGGAAAGCAGAAAAAAGCGTATTTCTTAACTCTGCCTCCACCGGGAATCGAACCCGGAACCTCACGATTAGCGTTCAGGCAGCACTAGCAAAAAAAAGGGGCTAGTTCAATTGGTGTAACAATATCCAAATATTATTAAAATATACACACTCTTACTGATGTGTTATTAAACTGATCACGCTTGATTCCCTGTAGAGGGGTAGGCAGAGATCACGGATCCCCATTTGTCCCGATCTTTTGATATTTTGCAAAAATCATCAGTGGACTAAGGCCTTTACTATATGATTAATAACCAACGGGACTTATCGCGTAAGTTTTATATAATAAAGTTACCTTTATTAACCCGACGTTTCGGCTACGTTGCAGCAGCCATGGTCACGGGCAGACTTATTATATAAAAACATACGCGATAAGTCCCGTTAGTTATTAATCATGAGTGTAAATCGCGAATCTCTTAAAGCTTTTACTATAGTCGCTATGCCGGTAAGAAAAGCAGCTATATAGAGTTTTTATTTTATTTATTTTACTTTATTTAGGAAAACAAACAGTTGTATAATTATAGAAAATGACAAATACTTTCAGTTCATAATAACCTACAGTTTCCATTACTTTATACAATACAATTAACAGACACAATTAAGACAAAAATATACATATAGATAAACAATACACATTTCACAACAGTACATATACAAAACTAACTATAATGAAGTAACAAATTTCTGGATTTCATTTTAAATGTAGTTATAGATACATTAAAAATATCAATTTCCAACAAGAATTCATTGAAAAGTGAAGCGGTTCGTCTAAAATATGAGTTCCTTGCATAATTTGTGCGTGCCGAGAGTTCAATTGACTCACCTGATCGTGTCCTTTAAGAGTCCTGACGACCATGTGACTCCAGTACTCTGTGACCCTTATCACCTTTTTGTTCTCGGGTACTTTGGGGTCTGTACATGCTCTGAAATAAATATACATATATAAGCTAAACATTCGCATTTTCACTACTCACTACTACATATTTTAATAGTTTTAAGAGATTCGCGACAGATATAAGAGAAGAGAGATATAAAAACTGACGCGATAAGTCCCGTTAGTTATTAATCATGAGTATAAATCGAGGTATAATATTACGGTGAGGGAAAACATCGTGAGGAAACCTACTAATAGTTAGTGCTTGTAAATGGCGACATGGCTGATCACCTGTCATATTGAGTACTGACTATCTGGTCAACACGTGGGTTCGAGGTGGCCATAGAATTACTACCTTCGCAATTGAATAAACCGACATAGCACATCTGACTACACCGCAAGGGTTAATATTCCTGAAAACATTTATTTGTTATTTTTAATTTTGAGATAGGGACATGTTGTGTATGTATACATATACCCATACATCGATATACATTCACATCGGACCGCAATAGCAGAGTTAGTGATTCTATGGCTACCTCGAACCCACGTGTTGACCAAGTCAGTACTCAATGTGACAGGTGGTAAGCCGTGTCGCCATTTACAAGCACTATTACCTGTTCGGGGAACAGGTAGGTTTCCTCACGATGTTTTCCCTCACCGTAATATTTGATGCAGTTCGTAAATGTATTTTTATAACGAAAATGTACATAGAAATTCATTAAGCCTCATTTCCATTGGTACATGCTCAAGTTGGATTTGAACCCTGTACCCACTGATACAGAGCCAAGCCCCAAACAACTGAGCTACGTCGAATTAGATTAGCGTAGATATTTTGCGATTGTCAATGCAAATTTCGACACTTTTGTTTTCATCAATGGTGATGGTGACTGCAAACCTAATAATCACTGAAGTGATATCGATTTTGCTAAAAAACATTACTAATCTAGGGCCCCAGATACCTAAGAATATATTTTAATAAATGAAATTCGAATTACACATAAGAAACAATAGTAATTAATCAATTTTCAATTCAATTTCAGATCGCAGACTTTATATGTTATACTAAAGAAATACGTACGTCGAATTACTAAAGAATATATATGTATCTTACCTCGATATAATAATGAATATTTTGTTCATGTCACTGTCAACCCTTCTCGTTCGCCAGTCGTGAAGGTCTGACGTCACACCCCTGTTGTCGTTTCTTACGTCGAACTCTTTAGAACGACGTAAGAAGACGTAGTCCCGATTGGAAAATAATTTCTGAAAGGAAATGTTTTTAATATAATATTTGGGACACTATGATATATATGTACTTTGACGACCTCCGTGGCGCGATCGATTAGACACCTGAACGCTAATCGTGAGGTCCCAAAGATTCCCAGAGGCAGAGTTAACAACTACGCTTTTCTACTGCTTTCCAGTCTGGTCGTTGATTATATATGATATATATATATAATATGTATACATTTCTTAAATATACGTTGACTAGTACCCTTAACACAAGTCTTAAATGTATTAACCAAGGGGCTAGTTCAATTGGTGAAATAATGTCCAAATATTATTATTACTATTACACCAAGTGGTCAGACCTCTGACTTCTTATTAGAGGTCCTAGGTTCGAATCTCAGCTTTGGCATGTACCTATTAATGAAATACAAAAATGTATTGCGCTGGGCACACGACAGTGTCATATAGCTACAATACCCGTACTTCACATTAAAAGATTCATATAGCTACAATACCCGCCCTACGCACTGAAAGACTCATATAGCTACATAGACATAATACCCTTACTGCCCATTGACACTTTCAAATAGCTACACACCAGTGCTATGTACGCAGAACAGAGTCAAATGGTACACTTAGAGGGACTGTCATAATACCTGAGCTACATGTGACATAACCAAATATCTACACACCAGAGCTACGCACGTATAACAGAGTCTACTACACTTAACGACAGGGGTGCCTTAGTGACCCTACGTCTAACAATGCCCGCATAGCGCAGTGGAGGCACAGTGTGCGGTGCGGGCGCAGTAGCGGCGCTCACTCACCGGCCACAGCACCTCCCAGTGCAGGAGGTCCTGTCCGCTGACGCCGCGGCAGTCCCTCTCGAGGACCCGCAGCGAGGCCATGGCGGAGTCCCACTGGGGCCGTACGCGCCACCACCCCCCGCCCTCTGCCACTCACAGAGCGCAACATACGCCACAGGGACTGACATAATACTAGCACTAGCCACTGCCATAGCAGAGCACACCACAGTGTCATATAGCTACAATACCCGCACTTCTAACTAAATGATTCATATAGCTACACAGCGGAGTCTGCCTTAATACCTTAGCTACGTGTGACATAATTAAATGACATCATACCAGTGTTATACACAGAGAACAGAGTCAAATGATACACTTAGAGGGACCGACATAATACCTTAGCTATAAGCGACATAATTAAATGTCTACACACTAGAGCAACGCACGTATAACAATCATCACTACACTTAACGATAGGGGTGCCTTAGTGATGCTACGTATAACAATGCACGTATACACAGTGGAGGCACAGTGTGCGGTGCGGGCGCAGTAGCGGCGCTCACTCACCGGCCACAGCACCTCCCAGTGCAGGAGGTCCTGTCCGCTGACGCCGCGGCAGTCCCTCTCGAGGACCCGCAGCGAGGCCATGGCGGAGTCCCACTGGGGCCGTACGCGCCACCACCCTCCCGCCCTCTGCCACGCACAGAGCGCCATCATACGCCACAGGGACTGACATAATACCCGCACTGCCCACTGCCACAGCAGAGCACACCATAGTGTTATATAGCTACAATACCCACGCTAGCCACTGCCACAATGGAGCGACTAAATACCTCCATTGCGTAAGTATAACAGAGTCAATAGCTTCAATACTAGCACTACGCACAGATGACATGGTTCAATCATAACACAGCGGGGACTGATATAATACCAGTGCTACGAGTGACATAATCAAATGACAATACACCAGTGTTATACACGCAGAACAGAGTCAAATGGTACATTTAGAGGGACTGACATAATACCTGCGCTACGTGTGAGAGAATCAAATTGCTACGCACGTATAACAATCATCACTACACTTAACGATAGGGGTGCATTGGTGACCCTACGTCTAACAATGCCCGCATAGCGCAGTGGAGGCACAGTGTGCGGTGCGGGCGCAGTAGCGGCGCTCACTCACCGGCCACAGCACCTCCCAGTGCAGGAGGTCCTGTCCGCTGACGCCGCGGCAGTCCCTCTCGAGGACCCGCAGCGAGGCCATGGCGGAGTCCCACTGGGGCCGTACGCGCCACCACCCCCCGCCCTCTGCCACTCACAGAGCGCCATCATACGCCACAGGGACTGACATAATACCCGCACTAGCCACTGCCACAGCAGAGCACACGACTGTGTCATATAGCTACAATACCCGCACGAAGCACTGAAAGACTCATATAGCTACACAGCGGAGTCTGCCATAATACCTGTGCTACATGTGACAAAATCAAATTACAACACACCAGTGCTATACACAGAGAACAGAGTCAAATGATACACTTAGAGGGACTGTCATAATACCAGTGCTACGTATGACATAATCAAATGGCTACGCACGTATAACAATCATCACTACACTCAACGACAGGGGTGCATCAATGACCCTACATCTAACAATGCCCGTATACACAGTGGAGGCACAGCGTGCGGTGCGGGCGCAGTAGCGGCGCTCACTCACCGGCCACAGCACCTCCCAGTGCAGGAGGTCCTGTCCGCTGACGCCGCGGCAGTCCCTCTCGAGGACCCGCAGCGAGGCCATGGCGGAGTCCCACTGGGGCCACCTGCACCCTTCTGCCACTCACAGAGCGCCATCATACGCCACAGGGACTGACATAATACCCGCACTACCACTGCCACAGCTGAGCATACCATAGTGTCATATAGCTACAATACCCGTACTTCTAACTAACTGATTCATATAGCTACATAGACATAATACCCGCACTGCCCACTGCCACAGCGGAGCACACCACAGTGGCATGTAGCTACAATACCCGCACTTCAAACTAAAAGATTCATATAGATACACTGATGGAACAGACAAAATACCTTCGCTACATGTGACATAATCAAATGACAATACACCAGTGCTATACACAGAGAACAGTGGCAAATGATACACTTAGAGGGACTGTCATAATACCTTAGCTACATGTGACATAATCAAATGTCTACACACCATATCTACGCACGTATAACAATCATCACTACACTCAACGATAGGGGTGCCTTAGTGATGCTACGTCTAACAATGCCCGTATAGCGCAGTGGAGGCACAGTGTGCGGTGCGGGCGCAGTAGCGGCGCTCACTCACCGGCCACAGCACCTCCCAGTGCAGGAGGTCCTGTCCGCTGACGCCGCGGCAGTCCCTCTCGAGGACCCGCAGCGAGGCCATGGCGGAGTCCCACTGGGGCCGTACGCGCCACCACCCCCCGCCCTCTGCCACTCACAGAGCGCAACATACGCCACAGGGACTGACATAATACTAGCACTAGCCACTGCCATAGCAGAGCACACCACAGTGTCATATAGCTACAATACCCGCACTTCTAACTAAATGATTCATATAGCTACACAGCGGAGTCTGCCTTAATACCTTAGCTACGTGTGACATAATTAAATGACATCATACCAGTGTTATACACAGAGAACAGAGTCAAATGATACACTTAGAGGGACCGACATAATACCTTAGCTATAAGCGACATAATTAAATGTCTACACACTAGAGCAACGCACGTATAACAATCATCACTACACTTAACGATAGGGGTGCCTTAGTGATGCTACGTATAACAATGCACGTATACACAGTGGAGGCACAGTGTGCGGTGCGGGCGCAGTAGCGGCGCTCACTCACCGGCCACAGCACCTCCCAGTGCAGGAGGTCCTGTCCGCTGACGCCGCGGCAGTCCCTCTCGAGGACCCGCAGCGAGGCCATGGCGGAGTCCCACTGGGGCCGTACGCGCCACCACCCCCCGCCCTCTGCCACTCACAGAGCGCCATCATACGCCACAGGGACTGACATAATACCCGCACTAGCCACTGCCACAGCAGAGCACACGACTGTGTCATATAGCTACAATACCCGCACGAAGCACTGAAAGACTCATATAGCTACACAGCGGAGTCTGCCATAATACCTGTGCTACATGTGACAAAATCAAATTACAACACACCAGTGCTATACACAGAGAACAGAGTCAAATGATACACTTAGAGGGACTGTCATAATACCTTAGCTATAAGCGACATAATTAAATGTCTACACACTAGAGCAACGCACGTATAACAATCATCACTACACTTAACGATAGGGGTGCCTTAGTGACCCTACGTCTAACAATGCCCGCATAGCGCAGTGGAGGCACAGTGTGCGGTGCGGGCGCAGTAGCGGCGCTCACTCACCGGCCACAGCACCTCCCAGTGCAGGAGGTCCTGTCCGCTGACGCCGCGGCAGTCCCTCTCGAGGACCCGCAGCGAGGCCATGGCGGAGTCCCACTGGGGCCGTACGCGCCACCACCCTCCCGCCCTCTGCCACTCACAGAGCGCCATCACACGCCACAGGGACTGACATAATACCCGCACTACCACTGCCATAGCAGAGCACACCATAGTGTCATATAGCTACAATACCCACGCTAGCCACTGCCACAGCGGAGCATACCACAGGGTCATATAGCTACAATACCCGCACTTCTAACTTAATGATTCATATAGCTACATAGACATAATACCCGCACTGCCACAGCGGAGCGACTAACTAACTGCGTTGCCCAAGTATAACAATTGCTACATTACCGGCAATAGGCACAGATGTCATGGTTCAATAATTCACAGCGGGGCCTGACACAATACCTGTGCTACGACATATTAAACGACAACACACCAGTGCTATGTACGTAGAACAATGTATGAACGTAGAACAGAGTCAAATGATACACTTCGAGGGACTGTCATAATACCAGTGCTACGAGTGACCTAATCAAATGTTTACACACCAGAGCTACGCACGTATAACAGTCATCACTACAGTCAACGACAGGGGTGCATTAGTGCCCCTACGTCTAACAATGCACGTATACACAGTGGAGGCACAGTGTGCGGTGGGGGCGCAGTAGCGGCGCTCACTCACCGGCCACAGCACCTCCCAGTGCAGGAGGTCCTGTCCGCTGACGCCGCGGCAGTCCCTCTCGAGGACCCGCAGCGAGGCCATGGCGGAGTCCCACTGGGGCCGATAGGCGCCGTCTAGCTGGATAGCGGCGAACTGCCACGCGCTAGATTCGGGATAGCGGCCGTATACTGGAAAAAGATGCAAGGTTAGACAAAGACAGACGCGTTAGTTAAGTATATTCCTCCTAAAGGTAAGCGTCCATATATCGGTATCGTAAGTATCGCACGCAACTCACGCATCGGATTGTATTATTCTTTGTATAGAATCTCATACTAGAGCGTCCACTATGTCCGCATCGTACGAATCGCATTCAACTGCTTATCGGAAATGCCGGTGATGTTGCTCCGAGGGGCAACTTTTACGTTGCGTGCCGATGACGTCATACGGAATTCCGATCAGGTGGACGCGCCCCCCGCTTTATAACGTAATTACGTTTATACCGAAATTACTCAAAAATGAAGAAAATGGTATCGATACCAGCCAAAGTATCGATATCCGTCCCTGGCTCAGAATTAATCAGCTGGTTGGCCACCGACTGCATCTACATTTTCAACAACAAGTGGCGGCGGCATTGACGGCATTCCGACGGCAACTTCCATCGGCAAATCCGATCGCTGCGTATACAGTGGACGCACAGTCAAAAAATAATCCGTTTAATGCGATTCCTCCGATACTCACGATACCGATATGTGGACGCTTACCTTTAACCTATTAGGATAGCGAGCAGTAAATAGTGCTGACTGGCATTTACGGTGACCTAGATGTTTTTACTTGACGTCATTCGGAAGTGCTACATTATAGTACATTCGCATTAAGAAAATAGTGATGTCATCATGTCCCGACGATTTGACCAATGAGACGTGACAACTGTGGTCTGCAATTGGTCGATGTGAATTGTTTTCTCATTTACTAACGTCTCATTGGTCAGTTTAACGTCTATATATCATGACGTCACT